>QANT01002430.1:0-14175 GCA_003254885.1 Purshia tridentata
TGAAGGTAATGATTTTTTTGTTAAAACACACAAAACGTTTAGGTTTTAGGGTATGGGATATAGGCTATAGGGTTTAGAATTTAGTATATTTAAACTCTATGTTTTATATAAATTATAAAACATATATAATATATCAAAACTATAACCCCAATACCTTATTTCAAATTAAATTAATAATTTTTTCGTTAAAACACAACAAAGTTTAGGGTATGAGATAATAAGATTATAAGATATAAGATAGTAAAATGATACAATCATACAAGTACAACACTCAAGATATATAATTTAAATATCATTGTATAAGGTTTAGGGTATATATATTAGGGTAATAGAATTTAGGGTGTTTTTAATTAGATTTTAATAGAAATTTAAAACCATATATTTTTAAAATTATAAGTTTGATATTAAAGTGATATAAAATTGGCCCAAAGTGATACAAAATACCTCAAAGTGATACAAAATGGCCCAAAATGACAAAAAAAGGCCCAAAATGCGGCACAATTTGAAGTTCGATAATGGCCCAATCCGAATCAGTTTCTCGGTACGGTTCGGTACTCGGTTCATCATTTTCGATTTTGGTTTCGGTTTTCGTGCAAACTAACCGGAGGAGTTCGGTTCGGTACTCGGTTCATTATTTTCGGTTTGGTTCCCCAGCCCATATGTGGTATGTCCGAACACATAAAGGAGCTACTTTGAGCAGATTTTCGAGTTAAGTACTTGGATATTGATGATTTGATTCATAGGTACTCTTAAGTCATTTCTCTTTACATGGAGTTGATTGAAGCTCAAATTTTTTATTTAAATACTAGGTTTTCTCATGCTTTACTACTTGTATGGACTTTCTTTGTTGTTGTGAATTGGATGATTTTATTTCTTGAAAGATGGAAATCGCGTGTTTTGTAGCGCTGGAAAGTAAAGTTTGCTGGACTTTGTATTTCTGAAAGTACTCGAGCCTAATATATTTTACAATTTCTGTCTACATTTGATTGTATCCTTGCTACTTTGACCTTAATATTATGTGGTGGTTTTGGCTTCATTTGAATCTTTGATCATTGGTGTTATTGTTAGGAGATGGTCACATGCATACCTGTCAAGGTTAATATATGTTTTCCATAAAGTCTTTTGGAGTTCGTTGGGCTGATATAAACCATTAGTTAAGCTCTCTGACTTTTATAATGAGTCTTTTGTACATCAATTGGACATTCTTTGCATATATTATTCTTTTTGTTTTGTTATGTTCATCTGCAACATCTAACTCTGCTGAAGTGCAAGCCCAAGTTTTGATACTAGTAGGTGGGTGGATCTAAGTGATGGATATTTCTGTACAAGACAGCCTATTGTATGAAGAGAAGGTGTGAGCCTCAGCCTGTGAGGAGCCTAAAGGAACAAGGGTAAATTGAATTATCTATTTATCTCCAAGTCAGCAGCAAAAGATAAATTTCATGTGGGTGATCAGGTTTCAAACACAATGTCCAGTAGCATAAAGGCATGGAGGCAGCACAATGGGAAGAGATTAGTCTCCACTTGGTTTTATTTATGAAGATAAATTATTCTAGACATTAGAGAATAGGCTTCAATATGTTGTTGATTGTTATGCCTTTCGGATTGTGATCTAGGCTTCTGTATTTTTACTTTATTACATTCCCTGTAAAATAATGGTGTACCTTTTTTTCTTTAAGAAGCAGGGGAGTGGTTGTATAATTGTATTATGTCATATTATTTCATCCTATACTCTTTTTAGTCCATCTTTCTTTGGTTTTGAATTAGTCTTGTTTTAGTTACGATTTGTTTTTGGTAATTTAATCAGCCTTCGCCAACTATGAAAGTATGAAATGAATGCATCTCTTTCAACGTGGGATGATTAGAAGACTAGTTAAAGTGCATGGTAAAAGATCAATCACCCACAAAAGGCTCGAATAAGATAATACAAAGATTTATTACAGAAAAAATATAGATTTAATAGAAGATATGGTGAATAATAAATAACAAAGGTTCTTATTTGATAATTTATTTGGTCTTTGGACAAGCTGATAGTGTGAGGACACGACTTCAGCAATATAGTCGTTCAGGTGCTCATTTGGATTTTGGGCAGTGTGTCACGCACCTAGACTTACCCTTGCTAGATGACCGTGATGGCACTTAGACGACTCCCTTTTTGCCACCTAAGTCAGCCTCCAATGTGCTTGAGAGTTTCTCAAACCCCAAAGACACAACGCCTTGAGAGAGAAAGACAAGAAGAGAACACTTGGAGAAAGCAAAGTAGAGAACTTGTATTGATAGCTTGAATTGCTTAGACTTGCTTAGATTAGTTTGGATTGTTACAAATGAGGTGCCTTCTCCTATTTATAGGCTTTGAGGAGGTTAATCCAATGGTTAGAAGCTATACAAGTGTCACCCATCTAAGGGTGGTTCTAGAAACTTCCATATTCTACACTTTTCTTTTATCTACTTACAAGCTTCTAGAATACTTCTAGAGTATTCCATGTTCTAAGAGGTTCTACACCTTTCTTAGATATTTATTTACACTTCTCTAGAATGGTTCTAGAGACTTCTATATGCTTGAACTTTGAAGAGTTCTCTAGAAATTGGGCTTACCCTTAATTCTTGAACTTTGTGAGACTTTCTAGAACTTGGGCTTGGCTTATGTAGAAAAACCTCATTTTTCATGGGTTTTGCACCAAAATTGCTGGGTTGTGACACTCTCCCCCACCTATGCGGTCGACACCCTCGTTGAGTCTTCCTCTTTGAACTTCCGTATGTGCTCGGGGAATTGCCACAGTAGATCTTCACGCTCCCAGCTCGCCTCAGTCTCTGGCAAGTCCTTCCACTTTACCAGATACTCGGTATAAGGTTGGACTCCGCGCCTTCTGATAACTCTATCGGCCATGATGTAGTCGACATCCTTGTCAAAGGAAGTGACTACTGCGGTAGGCGCTCGATCCGAAACACTTCGACTTGGATCTTCCATGTCTTCATTATATGGCTTCAGATAACTCACGTGGAAGACCGGATGGATATTGAGTCGAGGTGGTAGCTGGACTTTGTAGGACACTTTTCCTACTTTCTTTATAATTGGGAATGGCCCCTCGTACTTCCTCACCAGTCCCTTGTGCACTTTCCGAAAGACTTTGAATTGTTGAGGTAGAAGTTTTACAAGGACTAAGTCTCCTACCTGGTACTCCACTCGTCGCCTCTTTTTATCCGCCCATTTCTTCATGCGTCGGGCGGCCTTGGTGAGGTACGATCTTGCCAATTCCGCTTCCTCGTGCCACCCCTTGGCAAGATGATAAGCCCTCGGGCTTCTCCCTGTGTAGCCACCAACAAGCGTATGTGGTGTATTTGGTTGGCGTCCCGTAGCCAACTCAAAGGGACTATGGTTGGTGGACTCACTCTTCTGCAAGTTATATGAGAACTGGGCCACATCCAGCAGCTTGACCCAATTCTTCTGGTTGGCACTTACGAAATGCCTCAAGTATAACTCTAACAGAGCATTCACCCGCTCGGTTTGGCCATCAGTTTGTGGGTGAAAGCTAGTAGAGAAGTGTAGTTCAGACCCCAAGAGTTTGAATAACTCCGTCTAGAATCGCCCCGTGAATCAAGGGTCTCGGTCGCTAATGATGCTCGTTGGCATTCCCCAGTACTTAACCACGTTCTTCATGAACAATCTTGCTGCCTCTTCCGCCGTACAGTCGGTGGGTGCTGCTATGAAGGTTCCATACTTAGAGAACCTATCGACCACCACCATGATCGAACCCAATCCTTCCGACTTAGGCAAGGCGCAGATAAAGTCCATTGAGACACTTTCCCATGGTCTCTCCGGAATAGGGAGCGGCTCCAACAATCCTCCAGGGCTTCTTTGTTCAACCTTGTCTTGTTGGCATACAAGACAAGTCTTCACGTAGGCCTCTACATCATCCTTCATCTGAGGCCAATAGTAGGTATCACCTATTAATGCAAGTGTTCGACGCTGACCTGGATGTCCTACCCACTTGGTGTCGTGGCACTCTTTGATAAGCTCCCTCCTTAAGTTGCTCCATTTAGGCACATACAATCGATTTCCTTGGGCATAAAGCAACCCATCCTTAAGCCAGAAGCGCCGAGTTTTCCCTTCCTTGACCATATCCATGAGCTGCTTTGCGATATGGTCATGACTTAGCCCCTCCTTGATCCTACCAAGGAGTGTACTCTGAAGTTGACTCAGAGAGTTGAGCATTTCAAGCTTCGTGGAAGCTAGCTCGGCCTTGCGACTCAGTGCATCTGCCACATGGTTGGTTCTCCCTGGCTTGTATTCAAGGACCATGTCGAACTCCGCCAGGAAATCTTGCCACCGTGCTTGCTTAGGACTCAGCTTCTTCTGGGTCTGAAAGTAGCTAGTAGCTACGTTGTCTGTCTTCACCACGAATCTAGACCCCAGCAAGTAGTGCCTCCACGTCCTTAGGCAATGAATGATGGCTGTCATCTCCTTCTCTTGCACTGTGTATCGCCTCTCTGTGTCGTTTAGCTTCCGACTCTCGTAGGCTATAGGATGTCCATCTTGCACGAGAACCCCTCCTATAGCGAAGTCGGATGCATCAGTGTGTACCTCGAATGGCTTGCTATAATCTGGCAAGCTAAGTACAGGACCCTTTGTCATTGCCTCTTTCAGATCTTCGAAAGCCTGCTGGCACTTCTCAGTCCACTCCCAAGTAGACTTCTTCTTGAGAAGATCTGTAAGTGGTGATGCTCGCCCAGAGTATCCCTTGATGAACCGCCTATAGTAATTTACCAACCCAAGGAATGACCGTAACTNAGTAGTTTACCAACCCAAGGAATGACCGTAACTCTGTTACCTTGGTTGGCGCTTCCCAGTCTCGGATGGCTTGGACTTTCTTCTCGTCCATCTTGATAACCCCTTGGCTGATCTTGTGTCCCAAGAAGTTCACCTCTTGTAAGGCGAAAGAACACTTCTCCAGTTTCACGTACAACTGGTTTTCCCTCAATACTTGGAACACTTTCCTTAGATGCTCGATGTGCTCCTCCATCGTTTTGCTATAAACCACTATATCATCCAAGTATACTACCACGAACTTGTCCAAGTACGGGTAGAATAACTTGTTCATCAACGTGCAAAACGTGGCTGGTGCATTTGTGAGACCAAATGGCATTACTAGGAACTCAAAAGCACCATACCTGGTCACGCATGTAGTCTTGGCCTCGTCTCCTTCGGCTATGCGGACTTGGTAGTATCCCGACCTCAGATCAAGTTTAGAGAAATACCTCGCTCCACCCAATTGGTCGAAGAGATCCGCTATCAGAGGAATAGGATACTTGTTCTTGATGGTTACCTTGTTTAGGGCTCGATAGTCAATGCATAGGCGAAGAGACCCATCTGCCTTCTTCTGGAACAATACTGGAGCACCATAAGGAGCTTTCGATGGTTGTATGAATCCCGCATCCAACAGCTCTTTGAGTTGTTTCCTTAGTTCCTCCAACTCTGGTGGTGCCATCCTGTATGGAGACATTGATGGCGGCTTGGCTCCCGGTTCTAGCTCAATCTTGTGGTCCACCTCCCTCCTAGGCGGCAACCTTCTCGGTAGTTCTGGCGGCATCACGTCCTCGAACTCCTTGAGGACTCTAGAAACTTCCTTTGGCAGCTGGCCCCTATCATTAGCATCTTCTTCTACCAGCGATGCTAAGTAAGTCGGTTCATGCCTCTTCAATCCCTTAGAGAGTTGCATGGCCGACAATATTTTGGATGACCTTGCCTCAGCTTTGGCAGGGACTAGGCATGGAAGACTTCCTCCATTCAGGCATATTGCATCCAAAGCGGGAAGGATAGTAGCATTTCCCTTCCGCAAGAACTCCATGCCGAAGACAACTTTGAAGTCATCCATTGGTACCACAGATAGGTCGAGGGTACCTCTCCATTCGCCAATGCGAACGTCTACCCCACGAGCAATGCCATGCACGGCCTTGGCCTCTGAGTTGACGGCCTTCAGCCACCCGCCTCCTTGGGTCACTTCAAGTCCCAATTTCTTGGCTTCATCTAGGGAAATGAAGTTGTGCGTGGCTCCGGTGTCTACCATGGCTTGGGTGAACTTGTTGTTGATGTTCACGTCCAAGTACATGAGACCTTTGTTTTGCTGCTTGGGTAATTCCCTATGCCCCTTAGCAGCATTAAGAAGTTGTAGGGATCCTACCTTAGAGTTATCCCCACTAAGGCATTCCTCGTCAAGCTTTGTCGCGAGTGCGCTCAAAGCTTTCCTCCTTGGGCAATCCCTAGCCCAATGATCCCCATCACAAAGGAAACATCCAGAACAGGGTTTGTGGTCCTTACCACCCTTGTCCCCTTTCTCGAAACTCTTAAAAGTTTTCTTATGAGAAGGTGGTTTGGACGTACCTTCCTTGTGGCTAGAGGCCTTGTCTCCCCCACCTTTGGGGTAACTACTCTTGGAGGATGAGGGCTTGGACTTGGAAGAATCGCTTTTCTTGAATTCGACAAGTTGCTCTGCTGCGGCCATCGCGCTAGCTAAGTCTTGCACGCCTCGTCGACGCAACTCTTGTTCCGCCCACGGTTGTAGTCCATCCATAAAGTTGAACAACAACTCCTTGTCCGCCATATCGGGGATTTCCAACATGAGGGATGAGAATTCTTTGACATAGTCGCGTAGACTTCCCGTGTGCTTTAGCCGCTTAAGATTCTTCCTAGCTAGATGCTCAGCATTCTCGGGATAGAACTGCTTCTTTAATTCATTTTTAAATTGATCCCAAGTATCGATAGTGCACGTACCTCTTTCGATGTCAGCATGTCGTCGCCTCCACCATAGCGTAGCCGTGTCGGTGAGGTACATGGTCGCCACTCGAATTTTTGCCCTCTTATCCGTGATAGAGACTGCCTCGAAGTACTGCTCCACATTGAACAGAAAGTTGTCCAACTCCCTAGCACTCCTAGACCCATTGTAGGTCTTAGGTTCAGGAGTTTTGACCTTCTGAGATCCATGGTTAGGCGCCCCATCATTCGCCATGGCCCTCTTCCATAAAGCCCAATCGCCTCGCATTTCCTCGACTTGAGCTTGGAGGGTCTCCACGACTTCCTTAACATGAGTCTCATGCTCCACCCGAGCTTGCTCATGTTGTTGTGCTAGCTCATTCATAGTAGCTAGCAAGTCACCCTTGACATCGTTGGTGATCTCCTCTGCGACTTCCTCTCGCATCTCCTCCAAAGCATTGCGAAAGTCCGCCACAGCGAGCTCAATCTATCAGGAGTTTTGACCTTCTGAGATCCATGGTTAGGTGCCCCATCATTCGCCATAGCCCTCTTCCATAAAGCCCAATCGCCTCGCATTTCCTCGACTTGAGCTTGGAGGGTCTCCACGACTTCCTTAACATGAGTCTCATGCTCCACCCGAGCTTGCTCATGTTGTTGTGCTAGCTCATTCATAGTAGCTAGCAAGTCACCCTTGACATCCTTGGTGATCTCCTCTGCGACTTCCTCTCGCATCTCCTCAAGAGCATTGCGAAAGTCCGCCACAGCGAGCTCAATCTTGGCAAGCCTTGCCTCGTAGCTAGACATGATGTCCCTTGACTTCTCACGCTTCTTCCCAACCTTGGGAGCGATCTCATCAACGTTCTCCACTTCCGACATTATTCTCTCTCCTTAGTCACGAACCCCTTCGTAACTTTGGCTCTGATACCACTTTGTCACGCACCTAGACTTACCCTTGCTAGATGACCGTGATGGCACTTAGACGACTCCCCTTTTTGTCACCTAAGTCAGCCTCCAATGTGCTTGAGAGTTTCCTCGAACCCCTAAGACACAACGCCTTGAGAGAGAAAGACAAGAAGAGAACACTTTGAGAAAGCTAAGTAGAGAACTTGTATTGATAACTTGAATTGCTTAGATTTGCTTGATGGTTACAAATGAGGTGCCTCCTCCTATTTATAGGCTTCAGGAGGTTAATCCAATGGTTAGAAATTACACAAGTGTCACCCATCTAAGGGTGGTTCTAGAATTTTCTCTATTCTACACCTTTCTTAGATATTTATCTACATTTCTCTAGAATGGTTCTAGAGACTTCCATATGCTAGAACTTTGAAGAGTTCTCTAGAAATTGGCCTTACCCTTAATTCTTGAACTTTGTGGAACTTTCTAGAACTTGGGCTAGGCCTATGTAGAAAAACCTCATTTTTCATGGGTTTTGCACCAAAATTGCTGGGTTGTGACATCATGCTATAATTAGATACAGCACAACTACTACTTATCAAATACAATAACATCTGGCTAGCAACACAACAATGGCCCATAATCTGCAANCCCTCGTCGAGTCTTCCTCTTTGAACTTCCGTATGTGCTCGGGGAATTGCCATAGTAGATCTTCACGTTCCCAGTTCGCCTCCTTAAGTTGCTCCATTTAGGCACGTACAGTCTATTTCCTTGGGCATAGAGCAACCCATCCTTAAGCCAGAAGCGCCGAGTTNGAAACACTTCGACTTGGATCTTCCATGTCTTTATTATATGGCTTCAGATAACTCACGTGGAAGACCGGATGGATCTTGAGTCGAGGTGGTAGCTGGACTTGGTAGGACACTTTTCCTACTTTCTTTATAATTGGGAATGGCCCCTCATACTTCCTCACCAGTCCCTTGTGCACTTTCCGAAAGACTTTGAATTGTTGAGGTAGAAGTTTTACAAGGACTAAGTCTCCTACCTGGTACTCCACTCGTCGCCTCTTTTTATCCGCCCATTTCTTCATGCGTCGGGCGGCCTTGGTGAGGTACGATCTTGCCAATTCCGCTTCCTCGTGCCACCCCTTGGCAAGATGATAAGCCCCCGGGCTTCTCCCTGTGTAGCCACCAACAAGCGTATGTGGTGTATTTGGTTGGCGTCCCGTAGCCAACTCAAAGGGACTATGGTTGGTGGACTCACTCTTCTGCAAGTTATATGAGAACTGGGCCACATCCAACAGCTTGACCCAATTCTTCTGGTTGGCACTTACAAAATGCCTCAAGTATAACTCTAACAGAGCATTCACCCGTTCGGTTTGGCCATCAGTTTGTGGGTGAAAGCTAGTAGAGAAGTGTAGTTCGGACCCCAAGAGTTTGAATAACTCTGTCCAGAATCGCCCCGTGAATCGAGGGTCTCGGTCACTGATGATGCTTGTTGGCACTCCCCAGTACTTAACCACGTTCTTCATGAACAATCTTGCTGCCTCTTCTGCCGTACAGTCGGTGGGTGCTGCTATGAAGGTTCCATACTTAGAGAACCTATCGACCACCACCATGATCGAACCCAATCCTTCCGACTTAGGCAAGGCGCAAATAAAGTCCATTGAGACACTTTCCCATGGTCTCTCAGCAGATAAAGTCCATTGAGACACTTTCCCATGGTCCCTCTGGAATAGGGAGCGGCTCCAACAATCCTCCAGGGCTTCTTTGTTCAACCTTGTCTTGTTGACATACAAGACAAGTCTTCACGTAGGCCTCTACATCATCCTTCATCTGAGGCCAATAGTAGGTATCACCTACTAATGCAAGTGTTCGACGCTGACCTGGATGTCCTGCCCACTTGGTGTCGTGGCACTCCTTGATAAGCTCCCTCCTTAAGTTGCTCCATTTAGGCACGTACAATCGATTTCCTTGGGCATAGAGCAACCCATCCTTAAGCCAGAAGCGCCGAGTTTTCCCTTCCTCGACCATATCCATGAGCTACTTTGCGATATGGTCGTGACTTAGCCCTTCCTTGATCCTACCAAGGAGTGTACTCTGAAGTTGATAAGTTGCTCCATTTAGGCACATACAATCTATTTCTTTGGGCATAGAGCAACCCATCCTTAAGCCAAAAGCGCCGAGTTTTCCCTTCCTTAACCATATCCATGAGCTGTTTTGCGATATGGTCATGACTTAGCCCCTCCTTGATCCTACCAAGGAGTGTACTCTGAAGTTGACTCAGAGAGTTGAGCATTTCAAGCTTCATGGAAGCTAGCTCAGCCTTGCGACTCAGTGCATCTGCCACATGGTTGGTTCTTCCTGGCTTGTATTCAAGGACCATGTCGAATTCCGCCAGGAAATCTTGCCACCGTGCTTGCTTAGGACTCAGCTTCTTCTGGGTCTGAAAGTAGCTAGTAGCTACGTTGTCTGTCTTCACCACGAATCTAGACCCCAGCAAGTAGTGCCTCCACGTCCTTAGGCAGTGAATGATGGCTGTCATCTCCTTTTCTTGCACTGTGTATCGCCTCTCTGTGTCGTTCAGCTTTCGACTCTCGTAGGTTATAGGGTGTCCATCTTGCACGAGAACTCCTCCTATAGCGAAGTCGGATGCATCAGTGTGTACCTCGAATGGCTTGCTATAATCTGGCAAGCTAAGTACGGGACCCTTTGTCACTGCCTCTTTCAGATCTTTGAAAGCCTGCTGGCACTTCTCGGTCCACTCCCAAGTAGACTTCTTCTTTAGAAGATCCGTAAGTGGTGATGCTCGCCCAGAGTATCCCTTGATGAACCGCCTATAGTAATTTACCAACCCAAGGAATGACCGTAACTCCGTTACCTTGGTTGGCGCATCCCAGTCTCGAATGGCTTGGACTTTTTTCTCGTCCATCTTGATAACCCCTTGGCTGATCTTGTGTCCCAAGAAGTTCACCTCTTGTAAGGCGAAAGAACACTTCTCCAGCTTCACATACAACTGGTTTTCCCTCAATACTTGGAACACTTTCCTTAGATGCTCGATGTGCTCCTCCAACGTTTTGCTATAAACCACTATATCATCCAAGTATACTACTACGAACTTGTCCAAGTACGGGTAGAATAGCTTGTTCATCAAGGTGCAAAACGTGGCTGGTGCATTCGTGAGACCAAATGGCATTACTAGGAACTCAAAAGCACCATACCTGGTCACACATGTAGTCTTGGCCTCGTCTCCTTCGGCTATGCGGACTTGGTAGTATCCCGACCTCAAATCAAGTTTAAAGAAATACTTCGCTCCACCCAATTGGTCGAAGAGATCCGCTATTAGAGGAATAGGATACTTGTTCTTGATGGTTACCTTGTTTAGGGCTCGATAGTCAATGCATAGGCGAAGAGACCCATCTGCCTTTTTTTGGAACAATACTGGAGCACCATAAGGAGCTTTCGATGGTTGTATGAATCCCGCATCCAATAGCTCTTTGAGTTGTTTCCTTAGTTCCTCCAACTCTGGTGGTGCCATCCTGTATGGAGACATTGATGGCGGCTTGGCTCCCGGTTCTAGCTCAATCTTGTGGTCCACCTCCCTCCTAGGCGGCAACCTTCTCGGTAGTTCTGGCGGCATCACGTCCTCGAACTCCTTGAGGACTCTAGAAACTTCCTTTGGCAGCTGGCCCTTATCATTAGCATCTTCTTCTACCAGCGATGCTAAGTAAGTCAGTTCATGCCTCTTTAATCCCTTAGAGAGTTGCATGAACGTCCTCGAACTCCTTGAGGACTCTAGAAACTTCTTTTGGCAGCTGGCCCTTATCATTAGCATCTTCTTCCACCAACGATGCTAAGTAAGTCGGTTCATGCCTCTTTAATCCCTTAGAGAGTTGCATGGCCGACAATATTTTGGATGACCTTGCCTTGGCTTTGGCAGGGACTAGGCATGGAAGACCTCCTCCATTTAGGCATATTGCATCCAAAGCGGGAAGGATAGTAGCATTTTCCTTCCGCAAGAACTCCATGCCGAAGACAACTTTGAAGTCATCCATTGGTACCACAGATAAGTCGAGGGTACCCCTCCATTCGCCAATGCGAACGTCTACCCCACGAGCAATGCCATGCACGGCCTTGGCCTCTGAGTTGACGGCCTTCAGCCACCCGCCTCCTTGGGTCACTTCAAGTCCCAATTTCTTGGCTTCATCTAGGGAAATGAAGTTGTGCGTGGCTCCGGTGTCTACCATGGCTTGAGTGAACTTGTTGTTGATGTTCACGTCCAAGTACATGAGACCTTTGTTTTGCTGCTTGGGTAATTCCCTATGCCCCTTAGCAGCATTAAGAAGTTGTAGGGATCCTACCTTAAAGTTATCCCCACTAAGGCATTCCTCATCAAGCTTTGTCGCGAGTGCGCTCAAAGCTTTCCTCTTTGGGCAATCCCTAGCCCAATGATCCCCATCGCAAAGGAAACATCCAGAACGGGGTTTGTGGTCCTTACCACCCTTGTCCCCTTTCTCGAAACTCTTAAAAGTTTTCTTATGAGAAGGTGGTTTGGACGTACCTTCCTTGTGGCTCGAGGCCTTGTCTCCCCCACCTTTGGGGTAACTACTCTTGGAGGATGAGGGCTTGGACTTGGAAGAATCGTTCCTCTTGGATTCGACAAGTTGCTCTGCTGCGGCCATCGCGCTAGCTAAGTCNGCTCGATAGTCAATGCATAGGCGAAGAGACCCATCCATGAAGTTGAACAACAACTCCTTGTCCGCCATATCGGGGATTTCCAACATGAGGGATGAGAATTCTTTGACATAGTCGCGTAGACTTCCCGTGTGCTTTAGCCGCTTAAGATTCTTCCTAGCTAGATGCTCAGCATTCTCGGGATAGAACTGTTTCTTTAATTCATTCTTAAATTGATCCCAAGTATCGATAGTGCACGTACCTTTTCCGATGTCGGCATGTCGACGCCTCCACCATAGCGTAGCCGTGTCGGTGAGGTACATGGTCGCCACTCTAATTTTTGCCCTCTCATCCGTGATAGAGACTGCCTCGAAGTATTGCTCCACATTGAATAGAAAGTTGTCCAACTCCCTAGCACTCCTAGACCCATTGTAGGTCTTAGGTTCAGGAGTTTTGACCTTCTGAGATCCATGGTTAGGCGCCCCATCATTCGCCATGGCCCTCTTCCATAAAGCCCAATCGCCTCGCATTTCCTCGACTTGAGCTTGGAGGGTCTCCACGACTTCCTTAACATGAGTCTCATGCTCCACCCGAGCTTGCTCATGTTGTTGTGCTAGCTCATTCATAGTAGCTAGCAAGTCACCCTTGACATCCTTGGTGATCTCCTCTGCGACTTCCTCTCGCATCTCCTCCAGAGCATTGCGAAAGTCCGCCACAGCGAGCTCAATCTTGGCAAGCCTTGCCTCATAGCTAGACATGATGTCCCTTGACTTCTCACGCTTCTTCCCAACCTTGGGAGCGATCTCAGCAACAACGTTCTCCACTTCCGACATTATTCTCTCTCCTTAGTCACGAACCCCTTCGTAACTTTGGCTCTGATACCACTTTGTCACGCACCTAGACTTACCCTTGCTAGATGACCGTGATGGCACTTAGACGACTCCCCTTTTTGTCACCTAAGTCAGCCTCCAATGTGCTTGAGAGTTTCCTCGAACCCCTAAGACACAACGCCTTGAGAGAGAAAGACAAGAAGAGAACACTTTGAGAAAGCTAAGTAGAGAACTTGTATTGATAGCTTGAATTAGCTTTGATTTGCTTGATGGTTACAAATGAGGTGCCTCCTTTTATTTATAGGCTTGAGGAGGTTAATCCAATGGCTAGAAACTACACAAGTGTCACCCATCTAAGGGTGGTTCTAGAATTTTCTCTATTCTACACCTTTCTTAGATATTTATCTACACTTTTCTAGAATGGTTCTAGAGACTTCTATATGCTAGAACTTTGAAGAGTTCTCTAGAAATTGGCATTGCCCTTAATTCTTGAACTTTGTGGGACTTTCTAGAACTTGGGCTGGGCCTATGTAGGAAAACCTCATTTTTCATGGGTTTTGCACCAAAATTGCTGGGTTGTGACATATTGCTATATCAGTTTTCATTGCAGTAAGCCATCCTCTACATTGCAAGACATAATCCAACATCATTCTCCAAGTGTATAGACTGAGAGTCATTAAAGATTTCACCTTTGAGAGACAATATTAACCATGTATGGTATACCAGATATATATGAGATGAGGAATGTTAGTGGTATACATGGTATAGATTGACATATAGAGCCATTAATAATCTCAAACATTTAAGCTTATTTGTGGGATGAGGCGAATGAGCCTATTTCGTTTAGTTTTTCAATAATCTAAACCATCTATTTTTTAGGCTTTTATTCATAGATTATTTTTGTAAAAAATTAACTATTTCGTAAATTATTCTAATTTTGATCAAACAAATACACGGTTTTATAAAAAATATTTAATTCGTCTATTTATTTAATCAAAATTAGATAACTTATTAGTTTTTTATTTATTTA
>QANT01002431.1:0-11122 GCA_003254885.1 Purshia tridentata
TAGAATTTTAAATGAGGATATATTAGTCTTTGAAAATACTTATGTAAAAAATATATTATTAAACATATTAAGTAATTTAATTGATATGAAAATTACATATTATTATAGCACATGCCATACTATGACAGTCTAGCATTGCCCTATAGAACAAATTAGATATGAGAAAATTACATGCTTGCCCCTCTAATTAACGTCCATCCGTCCAAATAGGCAAAATAGACCAATATATTACAAATTAGATAATAAGTGGACCAAAATTGAACTTGAAATTGTCTAACTCTCTAATTTCCTCTATCGATTATTTTAGACCTTGTAATTAAATAAAAATGTTTGATAATTAATATGTTTTATTATTTAAATTTTACGATAGTTACAGGTATTTTTTAATTTCTTTTTGGTTAATCAACTAGCTGATGAGTTTTGAATTCATTGAATACACAGAAAGTGAAATTGGGTATTATCGATTAGATCAAATAGTCATTCACAAATAGTTATAGTTCATTCCAACATCACATGAGAAAAGTGGTGGACCAAACTATTGAGATTGTACAGCAATTTATCAACCGAAAAAAAAAAAAATGTGTACAATGTACCACCCATGCTAAGCTCCATTTTACAATTTGACACCCGCATCGAATTCCATCCACATGTCCGTAAATACGCTAATAAGCTAATGTGCCGCTCACATGACTTTTTTTTAAGAGTATTTTTATTGACATGAACGCCAAATGTGGGCTATGCTGGAAATTTAAAAATAAATAAATAAATTGAGTATTCCTTAAAAAAAAACACAAATAATAAAACCAATTCCAACCACCCACCCAGCAGCCATCCACCCCTCTCAGCCCACTCCAAAATAAGCGGTCCGACAACTTGGATTCATGTCTAACGAAAAAATAAATGAAAATTGACGTGTTAAATTGTATAACAAAACATAGTTTGGGTAGTAAATTGCAACCCTGATGGTTTGAATAGTATTTGTGCAACTTCTTAGTTAAATACTACACCACAAGATTGTACCAACTCTCGTCCTGTCCAGTACATTGTTAAACCATATTTCAGTCCAATTCCAGCCGCAACAAAGCCCCCCTCTATTTACTTCTTTTTATATTTTCCTTTTTGACCAATGCAATGGCTACTGCAATTTGCTTGAAGGAGAGTGAAGACTGAAGACCTACCCTATATCATGTGCCATATACCCACAAATTGAGGGCCTCCTAAATCCTTCAAAGCTTAGAAAAGAAAGGCACATAGAAGAAACTAAACTAATGCATAAGAAATTTCCTAGTACAATTTATATTACAGCTTCATACATTAATTAGTACATTGAAAAACTTCATACATTAAAGCTAAAGTCAAAAGGGAAACTATGCTGTTCCTGAAAATACCTGTGAAACCAGATGCCTTCCAAGGTAATGAATACAGCACAGAGACAGACATACGACTACATTAGTTCCTTCTCTCGCCGTCAGCAACATACCAACTGCAAAAGGAAGGGTAATATGAAATAGGTAAGAACTTAATTTGAATCAGCAAGATTTTCATATTAAAAAAAAAATTAGGGAATAAAATTGTTTATACGTGAAAAAGATATACAGTAGACAATTTGGACAATTTAGGCAATTTTGTTACTTCCAGAGACAGCAAAATACCATCAAATCCCACCCATCTTGATCCATTGTTGACATTAAATATAACATCTGCAGATCTGATCAAAGGCAAATGAAACTAAATGCAACCAGGAACATCATTCACTCTTGACTTGTCTTTAATTTTGAAGCAAAAATGAATTTATCAATTGACATTGATAAATGATTCACCTTTGAAATATAAGGGCATGAAGGGTGACAAACCAAAATGGCATCCCGTTAGAGGAATGCCTAGTGACCAATCACAAGGATACCTGGACTAATTTAGTCCCACTCAAACGCATTTTCTCCAAAATTGTTAGTCAGACTCATAATTAAGTCGATGCTACATGGGCTTTGACCTAGTTTTTACTTTTCTGCATCTGATAGTTGTTCAGCTTTGGTCTCACCAAGCAATGCCATTGAACTAATAAAATACAGGTTTTAACAACAAAGACAAGAATTTCTGGCCTGAAAGTGGCATGAATGTAAATCAACAATTGATATGGAGTTGGAATGTGGCCTTTTAAAGTGTGTGATGCATTGGTGATTACACTGTGGAACACATAGGATGGTACTATGGTTTTGGCTAAATTATGGTTTTGGTACCTATAGTTTGGGCCAAGTTCCACAAAGGTACCTGTAGTTTCAATCTATAGTTTACTAATTGTAAACTGCTAGTTTTTCAACCTAGAAAGTCCAATTTACCTCAACAAGTGCAATTTTTTCAATGTAATGAACACGTGAGGGGCACATGAGAGGCACATGAGGGAGTAAATTAGACTTTTTAGGTAAAGAAAATTGATGAAATTAAGCAATTCGACTACAATTGAAACAATTAGTAAACTAGAATACCAAATTTGAGACAATTGAAAATATAGGTACCCTAGTGAAACTTGACCCAAATTACAGGTACCAGAATAATAATTTGGATGTGGTTTTTCGCATATTACAAAAGATTCATAGAACTATAATTCATCCAGTTAGTGATTTTTAATCAATTGATGGGAATTCATGGCAAGGCTGATTAATTTTAGCTTTGACTGTGCAGTTTTCTTGTAATGCAATTACACCTTTATTTGTGTCCTGACAATGACTAGTAAATATATTTCTCAAGTGACATTTCTTCTTGCAGATCACATCTTTAAATTCATAATCATTTAACTGAGATGGGAGGAGGGTCCAAAACTTCAAATTGAGTGTTCAAAAAAATGTAGGACCACTTCACCCTCTGACATGCCCTGCATCGTGCTTCTGACATCTCTAAGAAATATGGAAATGACTAGTCATATGGTCTTCTAAAGCATTCGATACTAACTGTTTATAAGATTACATTTTCATGACCTTGAGATAAACAGGAGGACGCAGGTACAATAATTTATGGGTGTTTATGACAAACTTTTACTTTGAAATTTGAAACAAAAACTGATTCAACAAAGAACACACAGTATGCAATAATAAATTCTTTAGACATTACCTAAATAAATTTTTTATGCCAAGAAGTCTTTTTCTTTTATGATATTACACCTTCAAAACAAGTGAAGCATCCAGGAAAAATCAAAAGTTTCATGATAAGGGATTTATTCTTTTAAATTCCAGTTATTTTAAGAAGCATTATATGATTAAACAAGAAGACAAGATGATCAGATAAGGGATTCATTCTTTTAAAGTCCAGTTATTTTAAGAGACATTTATATGATTAACAAGAAAACAAGATGACCAGATAAGGTATCACAGCAAGCAATAATCTCAATCAAAAAATTGAAGACCTCTAACCTTTTACTAGATGCACAATATATCAAGGTATGACTTCATCAGATAAACCCATTAGCAAACCATTAGTAAAAGAAGCTTCTGCACTTTATTGACCCACAAAGGCATATTTTCTTCCTCTGATATGCTTTCTCATGAGGGACCGTCCCATAATCATATGTCAACTCTGTCATAGGAGGAATGTGTCCAACCGCATAAAATGCAATATGGAGGTCAGACTCATTTTTATTTTCATGTAAAACTGGCTGCCAATATACATTGGGGGAACAGCTGTGATTCATAAAACGAGCAACATTTCCAGCACTGTTTGCACTTATAAATAGAGGAAATGGCATCTTTGAAGTCTCATTAGAATCACCAGGCAGAACTCCCAGTGGCTGACAACTACGGGTAGCATCAAAAATGTAATCATCTTCATAATCACCCCCAAGCTCTTCTACCCCAGAAATATTAAGAACTTCTCCTGCGTATTCACATATGAAAGCACCAGCGCGGATGGGATCCCAGGACCTCAGACCCCAACCTTTATCCTTAGTTTTAAACACCTCCAAACGAATTTTCAGGCCACCTTTAGACACTCGATTCCGACAATTAGGAGGGCATTGACAGGAAGGACCACATTCATGCAACAAGGATTTTTGGTTCACAAGAAGCCCATTTGCAGTATATGGGAGATAACCTCCATTTTTTTTAATGCAAGGGCAGTTGTAATTTCCAGGAAGACATCCACCAATACAAATGCAACCAGCAGAAGGTTCTGTAAGATTCACTGGTTTTGAATACTTGAGACTAGAAATATACGTGAAGTGTGCAGGACCTTTCTCACCATCAACATCATTTACCAGAGAAACAGGTAAATTCTCTGCCCCTGAAGTAAGATCGGGCAATATAAGTCCAACCCTTGTAGTAATTGCTTCTTTCCATTGTTCAATTGATTTCCATATTGTAAATGCTTCAGGCTGGCCAGGTAATCTTACCAATCTATACTTAAATACATTGCAGCCACTCTTCCCTTTATCCACCCATGACTCGTGGATTTTATATAGACCATCATAGACATATACCTTCCCAGTTGGATTAGAAATGTCCTTTAACCCCCGAATTACTCTCACATCATTAGCCCGATGCAAACTCTTCTCCAAAGCGAGATTACCCCTTTCAAGCTTCTGATCTTTCATTTCCTTATCTTTCCTGTTATCATTGCTAGCATTACCACCTTGTCCACTGTATATTAACACATTCCCACCCTCCATATAATCCTCATATCCTCCAGAAGAAACAATGCTCAGTGCTAAAGGCTCTTCCTCTGTACTGTTCTTGACTCCCATATAATCAATCCCGCCCATGGTTGGAGCATGTAATCCAACCAAGCACAGTTCCATTCGGAAAAAAAAAATATCCCCAACTTCAACACCAGGCACTGCACCAATCCTCTTCTTGGGATTTGTCCTGATTCCCTTATTCATCAAGAGTGTTCCTGCCCTTAGATCGGAGCGTCCTGTTCTTAAAGCTCCTGGTATTCCTTCCTTAATCTCCTCAATTTGTGTAATCCTTCTTCGTAGCAAATCATAAAACATGAGTGCATATCCAACTGATTCCCTGTCACCATCAGTTTGTCGGAATGTACTGGTATATGATGTGAGAATATTATCAACAATTGCATCAACGTCAACATCAGGCAAGGCAACATTAATATCCTGGCCACCCCTAGTCCTCTTCTGGGACTGGGACTGGGACTGGGACTTACCCTTTGGCCTCCCCACCTTCCTTGTATTTTCTGCATCAGTAACACTCATGCTAAAACCATCTTGTTCTGCAACCCCACTTTGGGATTGTGGCTGAGCACGACTTCTAGTAATCCTTCTTGATGGTGTAGTATCTCCATTTGAAGTGCCTGTATACTGGTTTGGGGTTACCCCAGCGGTTGAGGGTGGAGGTGTTCTAAATGAATTTATTGGGACTGCATTTGATATTGGGTTGTTGAAGACAAAAGGGATATTCTGGTTGGCTACACCACTTGGTGTTTGTCGATTTTGTTCTGTTGGCCTTTGAGACTCTGCCGAAATGAAAAAGGGAAAAAATGGGGCAACCCCAGGTGGGAAAGGACCAGAGGGAGAAGCACAGACAAAAGGAGCAGCACCTTGGGGAGTAGAAAATGAAGAATTATTAGAAGCTGATGGGAAGACCGGAACAAGACGCCTCAAAGGCCTTACATCCAAAACCCTAGACTTATCAAATGCCCCAAAACCAGGAATAGAGTCTTGACCTAAACTTTGTTCCATTAAATACTTTGAGGCAACAGAAACAGATTTTTCTACTACCCCAATATCAATCTCTAAAAATTCCTCTTTTTCTTGTCTATATAACAACTGAAAAGTGGCCAAATCTGATGAGAAAGACTACCTCTATTAGTACAGCAGAGGCAACGTCAACTTGTCACAGAGTGACAGTGTCATCATTTCTACAACAGAGTACATAACAAAATAAGTGCAGATCTTTGCAGAGTGCGGGAAAGAATAAAGTTGGGGTACAGAATAATTTCCTGCAACATGCAAATTAATTAGACAGACCATAAAAACTAAAAATCCGCACTAAAAAGTATTAAACTTTCAGAGGGAAAACTGGTAAAATCCAATGACTAGCATAAAGCCAAGGAGGGAAGGAAATTAGAAAAGGCGAATGAAGCAACCGGGAAGTCATTAAACTATTTTGTTGCTGGAAAATATAGTAAATCGAAAAATTAAATCACTTGAAACTAAGTTGACATAAGGATTTAGCGTATCCGAACCCAGAGCCACAGCAAACTCAACATTCTACTTAAGTTCTTTAATTTTCCAGTTTTCACTGCAACTAAGCAGAAGTCAAGAGTGATTTTCCAAAAGTGAGAAATGATCTTCAAATAAGGTGCAAAATAATGAAAATGAAATCCGGAAGGGAACCCACAAAGGCAACAGAGCTAGCTCATTATTTCAGCTATGCTGAAGTGATAATTTCACTTATTTCAAATCAAAAACCACATGCAACATGACATTAAACTAAAGTTATTTAATTTTCATCACTTTTTAAGAAACCAAACAGAAGGTACAAGAGTTTATGTAAAACCAAGTGAGAAATTTACCTTACCACACAATGACAAGTAATGAAATGAATAATAGAGAACCCATCATAAGAGAAAGAGGAATCCTTTTGAAAATGAAATGGTGAAGATGCTATTTTTAACAGATCTGAAACGACAAACTGCTTAATGATAATCCTATCCTAGTAGGAATTTTCTAACAAGATCTGTTAATAGACCAAGATTTGCCAGGACTTGGAAGATAAAAAAATAGACTGACAGAAAAAAAAGGAAGAAGAAGAAGAAGCAGCAGCTACAGAGGAGGATCGGCATACCTTTGTTTTTCTTTTTGTACAACTCTTTCTAGATTTTCTTTGCTGACACAACTCCGGATTGAGTTGGACTTCTTACGCCTAATTCCTTTTTAACTGCTTTTTTTTCTCCTCTCTCTTTCAATTTTAACCCAAAAACAAAGTACTTCTGTTCTTTTGACATGTTGTGGAGGCACCCTCTCACACTTCCACTCGGTTAATAGTAGAAGACTTGTTGGACTTGGACTTTCGAGAGAAAATCAGCTGGTTGTGAGACTGAAAAGACTCGAGCACCGTTTGGTTCCAGTTTTGGAACCTGATAATGAGAATTCTATTCCTATTTGGTAAGTCTAAGTATGAGAAATCTTTTCCTTATTAAGAATTTAAAAAAGAAAATTGAATTTTTTTTTAGCTAAAAATATATTTTTATTTCCAATGGAAAAATATTAATTACACTTTTTCATGAAAATTATACTATTTCAAAATTTTAAAATATCTACTTTAACCAAGCAAACTGTTCACATTCTTTTTATTTATCATTTATAATAAAGAAGGGTATAATTAGAAAAACTAGAAATTTTTATTTTAGATAATTACCAATGCCCCCATTTTAGACTTTCTTTTCCCTTTAAAATCTATTTTTTTATTGGACTTTCCAACCGGTTCACTTGTTTTATTTTCGGCCTAATTTTTATTCTGCCCAGTCCACTTTTAATTTTATTTCCGTTCTCAATTATCTATGTCTCTCTCCCACTCCCTCTCTCATTTCTCTCAGGTACTATCCCATTGAAGCTTACAAAACTACCCAACCTTCAAGATCTAGATCTTGAAGGAACAATCAACTTTATGGTAAATGGGAATCGAACCATGTGAGCCGCGTTTAAAGAGTTTGAAGCTATTCTTCAACCCAAACGGGCTAGATCACCTGTTAGAGAGATGGATTGATAGATGCGTCAAGAAAGGGCTTCAAGAGTTGGATCTCGAGGTTTCCAAAGGCATAGGGACTTACAACCTTCCTGCCACCTAAGTCTCGATCTTGAACTCAAATTTGGAAGGCAAAAACTCGATTATAGTGGTACATCACTTAACCTTTGCCTCCATCTCTACTTATGGGTCTCAATCTCGAACTCAAACTCAATTAATTTACTTTCATTTGCTAGGACTTGGAAGATAAAAACATAGACTGACAAAAAAAAAAAAGGAAGAAGAAGAAGCAGCAGCTACAAAGGAGGATCGGCATACCTTTGTTTTTCTTTTTGTACAACTCTTTATAGATTTTTTTTGCTGACACAACTCCGGATTGAGCTGGACTTCTTACGCATAATTCCTTTTTAACTGCTTTTTTTTCCTCTCTCTCTTTTAATTTTAACCCAAAAACAATGTACTTCTGTTCTTTTGACATGTTCTGGAGGCACCCTCTCACACTTACTCGGTTAATAGTAGAAGACTTGTTGGACTTGGACTTTTGAGAGAAAATCAGCTGGTTGTGAGACTGAAAAGACTCAAGCACCGTTTGGTTCCAGTTTTGGAACCTGATAATGAGAATTCTATTCCTATATTTGGTAAGTCTCAAGTATGAGAAATCTTTTCCTTATTAAGAATTAAAAAAAGAAAATTGAATTCTTTTTTTAGCTAAAAATATATTTTCATTTCCAATGGAAAAATATTAGGGTAATTTTATTAAATATACCTCATTAATACAAAATAACCTTTTTTAACCCTTCTAAACAAAGTTAAACTTTTCTAGTACTTTGGCCCAATTTCTGACCAAACTACCCCTTCTCATATTACACCTCCAAATTCTACCCAGTTCTTTGCCCCTCTTTTTTCTTTTGTCTCCCTAAATTTTCAGATTCCCTCTCTTTCTCTCCCACCCAATATGTAGAGTTGCAGACATCATGAATTCACAGATTTGAAAACCCACCCAATATGCAGACATCCATACTCTCCCAACTTCAACTTGTGTTCGTTTTCTTTTTGTTGGGTTCTTTAAAATTTTTTAGGAAGATGAGGAGGATGATGATGCTGAAAGAGCCAATCAATTGATCATCCAATTGGCCGTAAATGTCTCCAAGAAAAATGACTAAGAAGCCGAAACATTAAGAAAAGCTGTGGAGAAGAAAAACGAATAGAGAATGGAATATTAGATTTGAGTTATGAAGATTTTCCATTAATTGACTTTCTGGGTTTTGATGTTGCAAATCTAGTTGACAAGTGGTCGACACATGGTGTTGTAGATAATGCTGTAGCGAGTTCATCGTATTCTATTTTTTACATTTTTTGTCGACAAGCGATGGTGCTACACACATGGCTATAGCACATGGTGTTATTGTGCTACAGCTACATGTGACATGACTTGTCAATCATGTGTAGACCATTTGTCGACCATGTGTTGATAATACCTACAACAACAAACCCAGAACTGAGTTTCAAATCTGGAACAACAAATCCATGTTCAAATTTGGAGAAGTACACCTACTTCATTTCTCATTTATCACCTAATACATCACATCAGAAAATTTCTTCAAAGTTAGAGTCCATTATTAGTTAAATAATACTTAGTATAAATTTTTTTTTTAAAAAAAGCAAACCCCCTACCCCATATAGGCAATCATTTCTTAAGAAAAACATTGGACAAGCTGAAGATGGAGACAAACTGCCCATTTCTGAGAGATGCACTAGCCTTTGATCCAAAATGGATCTTTTGATGATGTTGCTGACAGTGGAATGAGAAAGAGTTGTAAGAGTGGGAGAGCAAGAGAGAGAAGCAAAAAACTAATTAGGGGCATTTTTGTCCAATTATGACCTAAAGAGTCATAAAAGATTAACTTAGAGGGGGAGGGGTTAAAAAAGCGTTTTTGGTATTAAAATGGTATATTTAATACAATTACCCAAAATATTAATTGCACTTTTTCATGAAAATTATACTATTTCAAAATTTTAAAATATCGACTTTAACCAAGCAAACTGTTCACATTCTTTTTATTTATTATTTATAATAAAGAAGGGTATAATTAGAAAAACTAGCAATTTTTATTTTAGATAATTACCAATGCCCCCACTTTAGACTTTCTTTTCCCTTTAAAATCCACCTTTTTATTGGGCTTTCCAACCAGTCCACTTGTTGTATTTCCAGCCTAAATTTTATTCTACCCAGTCCACTTTTAATTTTATTTCCATTCTTAGTTATCTATGTCTCTCTCCCACTTCCTCTCTCATTTCTCTCAAGTACTATACCATCGAAGCTTACAAAACTACCCAACCTTCAAGATTAGATCTTGAAGGAACAATCAACTTTATAGTAAATGGGAACCGAATCATGTGAGCTGCATTTAAATAGTTTGAAGCTCTTTCTCAACCCAAACAGGCTAGATCACCTGTTGGAGAGATGGATTGATAGATGAGTCGAGAAAGGGCTTCAATAGTTGGATCTCAAGGTTCCAAAGGCATAGGGACCTACAACCTTCATGCCACCTAGGTCTCGATCTCTAACTCAAATTTGGAAGGCAAAAACTCAATTATAGAGGTACATCACTTAACCTTTGCCTCTATCTCTACTTATGGGTCTCGATCTCGAACTCAAACTCAATTAATCTACTTTCATTTTAGTAGTTTTTTTAAGTATTGGTGCCATGCCCCCCCAGTTAGGAAAGAAAAAAGAGCAACAAGGGCCTCTTCAACGCCACCCTTCATGATCCTGTCAAATCTCTCAAATGGCATCTCGAGTAATTCAATTCAATTAATTTCCAGTTTTGTTTTTCCTTTTGATTCTTTTTTTGGTCTAGCTTTCGATTTTTTGAACTATATTTTGTATAGCTCTTAATTACTTTATTAATCAATTTCAGCCACCAAGCAGAGTTTTCTGATTCAAAAGTTGTCTGATATTTTGAACAACATCCTCACAAAGGTACGCTCTAAAAAAGGCTTACTATCAATTTTGCCCCATGATATTAACTTTCATTTCTAAAGTGCCCCATCTCTTTTTTATTTTCTCAATTTACCCCCTGAATTTACAAACGTGTTCTAATGTGCCACTTCGTCCACATTACGTCATAACTTTTGTTAGCCTTGTTGTCGTGGCANTGTCGTGGCATGTGCATTTTTGTCTTTTCATCACAAAAAATATATATATATATATATAATATTTTAAATAATTATAAATAAAATAAAAAACAAAATAAAAAAAGGCTTATTTACTATTTCACCCCTGAAAGTATTTCGAATTCTCACATTACCCCATAAAGTTTATTTTGTATCACTTTATATCCTAAAACTAATTTTCATGTATCACTTTATTCCTATTTACTATTTTTATATTTCTACAAATTTTAAAAATTAATTAAAATAGCTTCGGA
>QANT01002435.1:0-46685 GCA_003254885.1 Purshia tridentata
CACCCCCAACCCCCCAACAACAAAAATATACAAAGTAGTAAATAGAAAGTACAGCTGTTAGGAATGTCAAAAATGTAGCCGACCATTGAACAAATACCATCTTCAACCTAAATAATGTATAAAAAAACAAGGTTTACAGAAATGCCATCCTGTTCGTTTGAAAAAATAGCTTGATTCACCATCTCCACATTGATTATTATGCTAACAAATTCTTGTTATGGCAGGCAAATACTAGAAATTCAAGCACATCTGGAATGGAAAAGCATATATACATGAGAATGTACATAACAACAATGTTCTATGTGTCTGTGTGTCTGTGATTCCATGCGGAAGAAAATATACCTCCACCACCACTCATGGTCTTCAACAGAAAGCTGAATGTATGTCAAACCGACAGTCAAGATTGCAGTTAGTATGATGAGGATGATAAATGTAACAAATAAAATACCAGGAAGAGTGTAAATTTTATAGCCCCAAATGCTTGCATACAGGTGGTGTAACTGAAGGGCAATTGCACTAAAAGGCAAGAGACCTCCAATAAACATTTGACAAGGTGTTCTCCGGTACCAAGCTAATGGTGGAATCTCTCTTGGACATTGCTTTGTAGCACAAGGTGCTTGAAATTCAGACCTTAAGCAATACCCAGTCACCCCACCCAAACCAAGCAATGGGATGGCAAGAAATGTATATATGAGAAGCATTGCTAGGATGGTGCCAAAAGGAAGGGCAGCAGTGGCCCCATAAGAAATAGCTACTGTATTAAGGATAGATGCTGTCACGAACAATGGGCCCAAGTAGAGAATCCCTGTTAGAAGAACACTCCTTTCCTGGAAATTAACATTGTTTATGTCACAAAATAAGGCTGAGATGTTACAGGGCATAGTGACAACAAAACAATATGATGAAGAATTTTATGAAAAAAAAAATAAAAAATACCCATCCGGTCACAGAAAATTGATTGTGGAAAGCAGCAGCAGTGTACCCAGCAACCATAGAAGTAAGAGTATATACAAAGACAAGAGAAGTGAACAGAGCTCCACGATTGTAGGGGTAGAGGAGTCCAAAAAATGCCAGAAGAAATAAGATGCACACCCTGAAGAGAATACATTAACAAGCAAAACTTAACAAAAAAGATTAAAATTGGGCACATTTTAAAATATTACACTGACCTACAGAAATCGACCGTAGAATTTTAAAGCTTCAATTGTACATGAAATTATGCTTGAGACAACGTGTAGAAGAAGCCACATTAGACTCTTCAACACTTAAAGAGGGTATGATGTCCTCTAAAGGTAAATATCAAGGTTCATGCTACCTATAGAAAGTAGAACTATGAAACAAGAGAATGGACTGAACAATGATAAAGTAGCTTACATGGTGAGCAGCTGGGTACCCACGCCCAAGACAGCACAAAAAAGGGGCATGTTTGGAGGATATCTGAAAACATCACCATGAATGTATTTCCAGCCAACCTCCTTGTCTTCTTCTTCATCACCATTCGAGCACCTACAACAAATATGCATAACTTTAGGCTGACCAAGTCAAAAATGAGCAAGGTAAAGTTCTGCATATTAGAGCACCTACAACAAATATGAATAACTTAAGGCTGAACAATGTATTACTTTCTCAGATCATTCTTGAGGCGCCGCATAATAAGCAAGGTAAGCAATCCCATCAATAGCACAATGATGACAATGGAATTGATGAACGAGAACCAATGAATTTTCTGACGGAGTGGGAGTAATGAAGCCTTTGAGTATTTATCCATCCTTTTCTGAAACTGAGTTGATGTTGCATTCCATTTAACTGAATAAGTGAACTCAACGTCAATATCAACTTCTTCTGTTATATCGACAATATGATTTGGATCACTAAAAGCACGTATTTCTATTACTTGGTTTCCATTGTAAAGAGCATCAAAGCGCACATGTTTGAATAGATAATACTTGGTCCCCTTCTCACTAAGAGTCCAACTCTCATCTTCAACTTTCCCAATGAACCCCCACATTGGAAGATCATCATAATACATTTGGAAGTAAAAATCATTAATGATAGCATCCCTGAACTTCACAACTTCAGGAACTTTAAGCTTCTTCCGGCACAGGCTCTCCTCATTTTTGTCCTGCCTGAAATTCAACTGATATAAGGTGTTGGTCAAACGATCGCCATTCAGAACCTCCCCAATGGATTCTTTCTTTTGGATTACTGGATCTGCAAGCCATGATGATGGTCAGAAATCACCTACTCTTACACGAAGTAACTCGCAAATAGAACTGCAAAATAGTTCTGTAACATTAAGCTAAAAGTACACACAACCGTCGAAGTATATAAAAATTAATCTTTCTGATTGAGAACCTAATGTGAATTACTGTCTGGACCAAACAAAGCTTTAAAACCAATAAGGGTTGAATATTTGATGTTTAATTATTTGCACTACACTTTACCATGTTATAAAGTCAGTACTTAATACAAAGACAATACAAGTGTATGATAATAACGCAATTGGTGTCATTCAAGTACGGCAAACCAACTGATTCAAACTGACATCTTATGTACTTATAGAAAATCTAAACACTTCTTTATCCTTGATAGCAGATCTCAATTGCTTCTTGCAATAAGCATGGCATAATAAAATTGTCACTATGACCATAAAAGGCTAACCTGGGCAGCAGAATGGCAAATCATAGTAGTGATAGGTCTCACTGCAAAAGAATAACAAATTGAAACAATATTAAAAGTGGAAAAAGGGCAGGGTTACCAAGGAAAAAGATTATTATATTTGAGTTTATTCACCTTTAACTCCTACAAGATAAAGTCAATACTGCAGTAATCTCATCATAGAAGTATCATTCTAACCATTTCATTCTTGAAAAAACGCATGTAAGTAAAAATACAAGACAGATTTCATTCTGTATATGCATATCACACAGAAAGCATCCAATATGGGGGCAGCTAGCTCAGTAATTCACAGATTGCTCGTCTCTCCAATCATTCCAATGTCTTTGATAAAGAAACATGCAGCATGCCCAATATTATCTAAATATAAAATCAGATACACAATTCTGGGTCATGAACACAAATACTAGGACCAATGCAAAACCTAAAACAAAGAATGTTTTGCGAAATCTTATTGAAAGGTCCATATTTAAACCATGCAAATCAATAAGGAAACAAGCATAAATAAGCTTTTCACTACAAATCGAAAATTGAAACGGGAATCATAGAAAATGTTCACAAATAGTTCATATACTAGAAAATGTATCTCGGCTCTCCCATACCCCATCGTAAGTTTACTAACCCTCCTTCTGTCGCTCTTATTCTCAGTACTGTCAATCATACCCCATTTCAAAGTTATCAAATTCCACAATTATGTATCAGTTTTCAAAAAAAAACCCGCAACCATCTAATTCTTAATGACCCATATACAATTTCTTGAATACAATATCATAAAACCCTTTGAAAAGCAATTATTTGATCACATCTTCATTTTCTCTTTCTGAAAATTAGGAAGAAAATAAACAGTTTCCCGAAGAATGTACCAAGCAGGACCTTAAAAGAGCAAGCATTTTCCTCTCACAACACTTGAACAAGCAACAAACAGACAAATTGCTATTTAGATGGCAGTGAGGAAGAGATACCTGGGGTTGTTCAAGGGACCAACTTTGTTGACGAAGAATGGGACATGATCTCCTACATTGTAGCTGTGATCGTTTACTGAAGATGTTGCAGAAGGAACTGAGAATGTTAGGATCGTTAAGAGCACCAGCAGGAGACTCATTTGAAGGGCTTTATTACCCATTTAACAAGCAAGGGACTATAACTATAAGCAGCACCGGCTTCGGATTCAGAGAGAATGCGTGGAATGCTGTGGAGGGTTGAGTCAAAAGCATGCCATATTGACATATTGCTGTCGGGTTTTAAAATAAAGGTTAATTGTAGTAACCGTCCTCCAATTATACAATCATTCTCACTTTGGCCCTCCAATACCAATTCCATATACAAATCTTTTCTTATCGGTCCTTTCCGTGAAACTCAGCAAACTATTTGACCAATCCCAATCCCTACCACTAACTCAAGTCCTATTTAACTAGGAGTCTATTTATTCAAATTATAAAATATAAATTAAAATCAATGTAACAATCCTTCCCCTCAACAGACAGCCGTTTCCTCAAGGCCCACGTTGTAAAGGGCCCATGTTGCAAGCCTCAACCGCATCGTCTTGTTACATGTGCACATCACCATCACTTTCCTCCCAACAAAACACAATCCCTTATTTTTTTGGCTTTTTTACATAAATACCACCTGAACTATAGGGGTGTGCTCCGGTACCATCCAAACTTTTTTGTTTAATATTTACTACCTAAAATTATTAATATGTGCCAATGTAGTACCTCCAGTCAATTTTTTTGTTAAATCATCAACTTTTTTCTCAAACTTCTTAATTTACCCTCAAGTATAACAAAGAAAAGCAAAAAATTTTTAAAAGCAAATTAGGAAGTTTGAGAAAAAAATTGATGATTTAACAAAAAAATTAACTGGAGGTGCCACATTGGCACATATTAATAATTTCATGTGCTAAATAGTAAAAAAAAAATTCAAGTGGTACGAGAGCATACCCCCTATAGTTCAGGTGATATTTGTGTAAAAAACCCTATTTTTTTTGTTTTTGCATTTCACTTTTTTGATATATATACGTTCATCGAGCAAAACTACTCTTGAAAAGGTGACAAACATCCCCCAACCATAGGGACGAGACCATTGAATATATTTGTACCTTCATGTTGTATTTAGGCCTCTATGTTGTATTGAACTTTAATTGCCCCAACCATAGGGACGGGACCATTGAATATATTTGTGCCTTCATGTTATATTTAGGCCTCTATGTTGTATTGAACTTTAATTGAATATTATTTATGAAAAAATCTCACGCTTGAACAATTGTAAAGAAAATAACTCTCTGGCATATATAAACAGAGACCATCTCTCCATCATATTTCCACTTTCCTATTTTTAGACTTAACTCTCATTTTCACTCTAAAGCTCTCATACTCCCTTTGTATAATGTAACATATTCATTCATAATAAGAATTAAAAGACTAGGTGGACGTAGTCCGATTATATCAATCTTGATAAACAACTGTACATCTCGTTTCGTGTTCATTGTATCTAACCCAGATACAAATTTTGTAACGACAAACTTCTTGTTAGTTGCTTCACTTGAACCGGTGATAATAGTGGTGCCACCTCATTGGATGACATTGTGATTGAGACAAGTTACGAGCCTGAGATAGACGGGTATCGGGTTAGCACAAGAGTCGTCGAGAGAGTGGTTGGACTACCTGCCAACACATGGACTCGTGTCTTCCTTAAACCCACTAAGGAAACAGCTGACTTTTCTATCTTGGGAGAGATAACGGACTAAAACAATAGATTCAGACAACATGTTTTAGTCTTCCTCACCATCTCTCTCCGTCTGTGATCGAGGCTTTTCTTCTTGACTACTCACTCTTCACCTTCACCATGTTGAGGCGACTCCACCAAGTTTCTATTTCATTACATAATTCTTTAATAGTTCTCCAGTCTACCACTGCAACCCCATTCAACTTATTCTTCTGGTTTTAATTGCACCTTTCGCGACCCCTTGGTCTCCAGGTAATCAAAGTTTTGTTTTTATTTTCTGCAAAATGATATAAATAAATTCCCACTGATGTTTTTCAACTCATAATAATGTACACTCGTATCAGAACTGGGTGGTTTGATTGCTAGCTTTTTAAATTTGGTAACTCATTGTATGAGTAAAATTTCTTCAATTCTGATTGATACTATGATATTGGTTTATGGTTTTAATGGGTTTTTATTTTTATTTTTATTTTTATATTTAAGTTTTGTATTATTTGTGGGTTAGTATTTTTCAGTGTTGTGCAAGTTAACTTCTTCAAGCAAAATCCTGACATTTATTAATTTGTTTGAGTTATTTTAGTGGCCTGCTTGATTTTGGTTTGAGGATCCCATAAACTGTTTTGGACCAATTAGTTGTGTCTTTCTTTGTTGGCCAGCTCTTCGTTTTGTGGATTGGAATAGCCCTCTGCTACTAACAGCAATGTGGCCGAGAACACTGTGAAGGGTTTAGCAATTTTCTTCTTGCGAAATTCAGTATTTTCAATATGAATTCATATTTTTTGGGAAACCCAACTGGTGGCTTTAGAAATTTGATTAGTTTTGTGGGTTATGGAGCACCTGCCTGTTGAGGTCATTGGGAACATACTGTCCCGGCTCAGTGCAGCTCGAGATGTGGTGATAGCCTCCACAACATGTCGGAAATGGCGAGAAGCTTGCTGCAAACACCTTCACACGCTTTCTTTCAATTCCAATGATTGGCCTGTTAATCGGGATTCAACAACTAGCCGATTGGAAATCTTGATTACGAAAACAATTTTTCAAACTACTGGATTACAAGGCCTATCAATCTTGATGGATGATGTTGACAAGTTCTTGGGTTCCACTGTTATTGCATGGCTCATGTACACCAGGGAAACGTTGCGGGAATTGTTTTATAATGTTCGGACAACTCCAAATGTAAAAATTCTTGAAATTTGTGGGAGGCAAAAGTTGGAAATGTTGGTCTTGGCCCATAATTTGATCTCAGGAGTCGAACCCAATTTTCCGAGATTTCCTTATTTGAAATCTCTATCTTTGAGTCATGTTAGCATTTCAGCATTGGATCTGAGCCTTTTGCTGAATGCATGCCTAAAGATTGAAACTTTAAAACTTGTCAATCCAGAGATAGCAATGTCAGATGCACAAGTGACCCTTGAATTGAGCATTCCAACATTAAAGTGTATTTATGTAGAAACAATCAGTTTGGACAAGTTTATATTGGAGGCTGATAGCATTGAGTGTTTGCACATGAAAGATTGCGCTCTTGAGGTCTTCGAACTCATTGGAAAGGGGACTTTGAAGCATTTCAAGATTGATGATGTTAGTGTGTTACATCTTGATATTGGTGACCCTGTTCAAAACCTTGAGATTGTAGATATTAGCAACTTTACGATTATTATATGGCCAAAGTTTTACCAGATGATCTCGAGATCGTCAAAATTGAGGAGGCTTCGGCTTTGGGATGTGATTTTTGATGATGTGGATGAGATTGTGGATTTAGAAACAATTGTTGTCTGTTTCCCACAGCTGAGTCATTTGTCATTGAGTTATGAATTAAGAGATGGAGTGCTTCACTATGGTTTGCAAGGATCCTCTCATCTGGAGAATGTTACTTTTTTGGAGCTTGGGTGGAATCTAATCAATGATCTCTTCACACATTGGGTTGAAGGGCTATTGAAACGATGCCCAAGTCTTAAGAAATTGGTTATTCATGGACTTGTTTCAGAGGTCAAAACCAATGAAGAATGCCAGGCATTACCAAATTTCACCTCGTCAATAGTCCAACTCATGAGGCAATACATGCACGTAGAGGTGCTGTTTGAGTACCAGTAGATATATTGCCACAAGCACTTGTAAAATACCAGTTTTGTTCTAGTGTGAATTATGTAAGCGCATATGCAGGTAGAATTTGCAGCCTGTAGAGCAGTTTGCATTCTCTATGATAATTGATCTTTCTGCCCTTGCTTGATTTAGTAGTTTCTTCTACAATGAAACATGTTTTGATTCTTTTTGTAATAATTTTAATATTGAAAAACTTCGTACCCCTGCTATGATACTGAAGATGTTACTCTCTCTCTGTGTCTCACTCACACACACACACAGGGTCATGCACTCATCTTAGCACTGTGGTTACTGTTTTTCTTGCGATATGGTTTGTTACTTCTCTGTAAATTGAGTGTCCTTATGCTTCACCTTGAAAAAGTCATCTGTATTTTTATGGCTGAGAATGTAGGTTTGAATACGATTTCTCACTGGAGGAGCTACTCAGATACAGAAAACATTCACCATGTTGGTATTTTTAATATGCTTTCAAAGTGACTGATATTAAGAGAAGGAAGATTAAATTTCTGCTAATTTTTTCTCTGTCCAAAAGTATTTTAAAATTTCTTTGTTGCATGTTGAATGTCACACATTTTGGTCATCATTGATAGTTTTGTCCCTCTTCTGCATTTGTTTTTTATGTTTGATTGGAGTTGTCAATTAAGTATTAAGATGCCATATTAAGAGACCCAATCCCTTTGTTTGTGTGTGGGTGGGGAGGGTTACTGATATTGAGACAGATGTTAAGCTCACGAGTTTGAACTTTGATGTTAAAATTAAGGCTTAAATATTACTCGCATTTGCATTTTCAATGGTGTTCTAAGCATCTCTGACTAGGCACATCAATTTGTTCATAGAGGAATTTATAGGCTTTAGCTTTTGACAGATTTCTACTTTTATGTTCCCTCTTTGGCCGATTTCTCATTTTTATTTTATTTTTTTCAATTATAAGATGCTCTGTTGAATGTGCTCATAGCTGAAGCCTGCCCTTGTCCTTGACGTATGCTGATGATTATTGCGTGAGGAATAATTAATATTGAACAATATTCAAAGTCACTTCACCCCCTAAAATCATAATTTCGATAATGTCGGCGCATAATCGGAACTATTTACCTTTTAGATCAGCTATTATAGATCATTTCTGCAAAATATCAATTAAACCGGAGATGGTTTGGTTATATGACTGTTGTTAATTAAATAGAAAAAAGCAATGGTTTAGTTAAAAAACACTCTATAATCAAAACCATTTATTTTTTCTATATAATTGATAACAGTTATATAATCAAACGATTTCTGATTTATTTGATTTTTCTCAAAGATAATCTTTAGTAAGTGATCTGAAAAATGAATGGTTTCAATCATGCTTCGGCATTGTTGAAATTGCGATTTTGAAAAAGTAAGGTGACCTTAAGGTACCTAGGAGTGACCCAAGTATATATTATTCATTAATGTTAGTTTTGCTGTATGGAATGTTTGGACTCACCACATCAAATTGACTTTTCTCTCTTCCTAGTTTCTTTTTCCCATACACAAGTCAAGAAATATTTTCCTTGGCAGAACAAATGGATCTTTATTCATTTTTGTAGATCAGGAGTTTTACACATAATTGATTTTGGTGGTGATTTTGTTTTTGGCCATTGGTGATGTTTATTTATTCATTAGTTGATCTAAGAAATACGTTGTGAAACTGACACTATTATGTGGTTAATTAGCAAACTTGTTGTGTGTGGAAGCTTGTGCTATTGTTTTCTAATATAATTATGAGATGGTCCAAATTGGACTAAGAATGAGAAACCTGCAAATTTCAATTATATTTCAGGTAGCTTATATGCTGAATTTGGTTTGGCTTTAGGTTTATCTAAAAGTAACTAATAAATGAATGGTAATACTTGAATTTAAGACTTTGGAAAAGGGCAAACTATTGTATAACTTACTTTAATCCAATGAAATTTCAGTTGACAAAAAAAAAAAGGCAAACTATGTTACCAATTATCCATTAGAAAATAAAATGGTCCATTTTTTTTAATTTTTTTTACCATGTGCATGAAAGAAACAAATGCATGAACAATTCGTATGAATAGTTCAGATGGTCAAAACCTACTTTCTTTCTAGCTGGCTTTGGAAAATATTGAACAAATTTTAACTACCCTTGTTGATCGGAAAGCCAAGATTTTTAGTTCCTTATCCAATTTACACCACAGCAATAAATAGAAAACTCCAATGGCAGTTTCTAGAATTGAAATTTTTTACGTTTTTTAGCTGTTTACAAAATTTGTTGAATACAAATTATATCCCAAAGAGGATAATGTTCTCTTCCCACATAATTCAATATGTTATTGTGTAAAGTAGTGTAATTGTGTAATAGACTCCTTCTAACGTAGGCTCCTATAAATAAATTTATTTGTAGAATCTCTCATAGAAACTATTTCATATAGTATTTCAACAATTTGAACCATTTATTTGTTAGGTCTTTATTCAAATATATCTTGGCCAAGAATTAGTCAAATTGAAAATTATTTACCTATCTAACTTTGATCAAAAAAATAAACGAACCAAATATTTTTTACAAAATCATCTATTTGTTTGATGAAAGTTAAATAAGCAAATGATTTCCGATTTCGCTAAATTTTTTCAAGAATAATCTATGAATATGAGCTTAAAAAATAGACGGTTTAGATTGTTGAAAAACTACATGAAGTGGGCTCATTCACCTTATCCCACAAATAAATTTAAATGTAGGATTCCACACTTGAAGGGGTCTGTATTGTGTTAAGCAATGCATTTGTTTTACTTTTTTATTTGAGAGAGCGGGAATTTGAATTTGCTAATTGGGATTTCTCAAGAGAGATATTTTACTTGATTAATAACTAGTTGTGAATCTCAATTACATATAAAATGACATATACTATGTAACATAATCATCAATTTGATTGTCAATTTGACAATAAAACATGAATGATAATAAAGAAATTACATTATTAGACTATATTAGTTGACCACATTATATGACAGCTAGAGTTTATTTGTCACGTAATGTAGTCAGTTTGTGCGATACATCTGGCATTACTCGTACGTTTCACAGGAGAATAAATTAATATATCTTTTTTTTTTGTTGCAATAAATTAACATTTATTTCAACACAGAGTGGATGTGGATATTAGGAAGCAAACAATTTTATAATCCAAGGCTATGCCCCCCCTGAGCAATAAATACAAAACCGTTTTGCATTGCATGCATGTCTTCTCTTTCTTTTCTGGTGTGCAAATTTGGATTATGCATATGCCACCGCTTCCACTTGCTGACCGCTTTAAACCACTTGGACTTTTGAGAGTCCTTCCAATACAAATTAATTACATGGGATAAAAACAGAGCAACATTAATTTTAGGCAACTTATGTCACATGTTGCAAACAAAGAAGTTGCTAAAATTTCTTAGATTTGATCATTTTTGCTAATCATCAATATCATTTTCATTACTATCTATCTCTTGTTGGGTCCCTTGCTAATCATTGGTACTGAAAGGTCAACCCCAATATGATATCTAACTAAGACAGAGCTATATACCCTTCATGGCATCCCCTGATAAATTTGTGAGTTTTTTACACTTTTAACCATAAAGGAGCAGATTGTGTATGCATTTATCCTCACACAATTGGACACACATGCAATCACTGTGTTAATAAAATGCAAGTTGGTCTGGTTCAAGGGGCAACAATATTGCTACATTACTATATGTTAGTGGTAGTCCTTGTTGCTTAGGTGACAAACAATTATGACCTAATCCAGTTAAACATATATAATCTTCAAAGTGCATAATTAATACTAGGATTTGGGCCAACCCCAACTTTCTACAGACAAGGCAAAAGAACATATAAACAACTACAGCTTGAAGGAATATAAGATCCATGGATTACATAATTATCTCATCAAAGTCTCAAGGTCTTTTATATGAAGAAACATTTTGTAAGGTTTATTGGGAACAAAACTATGAATTAAAATACATATTTTTACCTAATCCATGAATATTAGTTAATTTGAACCAAACCCACCTTTTTTAAGAGCCAATCATTGGTATATATCATAAAGGAATAATTGGTAAAGGCATACTACCTACAAAGGTAGTAGATGAGCAGAACATAAAATATATTTACATATCTATCTCTTAATTAAAAAGACCATGGGTCTTTGGCCCAAAAAAAAGGAGAGACCATGGGTCCACTGCAAACTCTCTCTCTCTCTCTGCACTATAAATTTATTTATATAATGTCCTCAATAATGCTGGTCATTGATATATATATATATATATATATATATATAACCTTTAAATTAGTGTGAAATTATTCTTAATCTTTATCTCTTTCTTTTAATTCCTCCATATTCCTTTTGTTAAGTGATAAACTTCCTTCTATTAGTCTATATGTATTTTTCTTTGCTCTATATAAAAACAAATGACAGTTTTGATTGGCTTTTTGCTCAGAGAAACCAGGTTTGGTACACACTGAAACAAACAAAAAAACACCTAATGTTGGAATTAGGCAAACTTAATTAATGAAATCACTCTGCCCTGACTGACCTTATACCTCTCAGAGCTAGAACTCAGAAGAAACATATTTCTATTAATAGAAAGGAATCTTAATGTGCCATGGGTTTAGGTAATGACAGGGAATGGATGTTGACCCATCAACAAAGGTGATAATTCCAAACAAATCCATCTCAGAAGCAGATTAAATATATATAAGTGGGCTTTGCTTGTGGATTATTAATCTAATATGTTTTATTTTAGTTGAAATGGTACAAGCAGAACTTTAAAATTACTTTTCAAAAAAAACTCTAAATTCAATCCCTCTTGGAGCTATGAAAAGATTTTAAGAAAATCTCTTTGCAGCTTTTACTTTTCTTCCCAGTCTTCTCCTTTTACCATCTTTTGTGAAAGAAAACCTTGTCTCATCTCATATAAAATGTTGAATTCATTATTTTTATCCAGCAGTACTTGCATCCCAGAAGAGCACAATCAAAAGAACCAATGGTATGGCACAGGCGGTTAGAAGAGAGAGAGAGAGTGGAGTAGGAGTCAGTGATTCCAGTGGGTTCCTGCCAAAGACCCCACATTTGGATTTTTCAGTTTTTATTTATTTTTTATTTTTTGATCATTCAATAAAATTATTATAATATATGTTTTTCTAAAAAAATGGTTTTCTCTTTTTCAAACCCCACATACCCCAGAGGCCTGAGACAGGTCTGCAAGGACAAGATTTTCTGTACCATGGGATGAGTTTCAAAATCTCTGAAAATATTATTACTAGAGAGAGAGAGAGAGAGAGAGAGAGGGTGATAAAGCAACCCCAAACAGACAGAGTAATCAATTAGCTTTCTTCCTAGAGAAGTAGAGAAAGAAGGAGATAGAGACACCCTTCAGGAAAAGAAGGATCAAAAGTAACAAACAGAGAGAGAGACATAAATGAGAGAGAGACTGGACACTCTTGTGGGTACTTATTAGATATCATATACTTTGACAAGAAAGCTATCCTAGCCTTGATCTTTGCTGCTTTGCTTTGCTTTGTGTGTGTCTCTTTCAAGTTCCTTGCTCCATATAGACTTGGTCTAGGAATCTCAAAGCAAACCAATTTGAGGTAAAGAGAGGGAATTGAAGTGAATAATTCCTGGGAAATAGTTTTCCCAAGTCCTCTGTTTCTCTAGCTATCTGAAAAAAAAAACAAACAAGTTAACCACTTTGTGTGTTCTTATGGCTTTCATTTCTGCTACATGTCCCGATTCCAGCTTCTTCTTGGAGTACAACAACAAAGATGAAAATGGTCTGAGAAAATCTTGCATGGCGAGCCACAGAGTTGGAGAGACTACTACTGGTTTATCAGACTCGGGACCTTCAAATCACCATGTCCCTTATGCTGTTCTTCATGGGATGAATGCTCCTTCAACCAGTTTCCTGTATGATACTGCATAGAATTCCAAAATTTTCTTCAAAGTTTTGAGACTGATTCCTACACGGGTTTCTTTCTTTTTGTGAAATTCCATTGGTTTTTGGTTTTGGTTTTCCTCTCTGTTCATTTTTGTTGACATGGGGTGTTAATTAAATGTTCTTTTTTTCTTTGTTGCTAGTAATCAAGAAGGATCTGCCTTTGATTTTGGAGAGCTGGAAGAAGCAATAGCGCGGCAAGTTAGAAATGATGAAGCTCAAGCACGTATGCTTCCTTTCTATGCCCATCTTTCTTTTCTTCTTTTGGTGACGTTTGATAAAGCATAACCAAAACCAACTCTTAGAAAAGCAGAGAGAGAGAGAGAGAGAGAGGTTTGAAAATGTCTACTCAAGGGAGAGGAGGGGAGGTGGGGGGTTACCATTTCCAATACAGTAATGATTCTGAGACAAGGGAGTTGAATGGCGTGAGGGTACAAATATAGAAACCTGACATCCTTAGCATGATTTACTGACTCCATAACCGCAGAAAAGGAGGAGGGATTAGGTGCCTCCCTCCTCCACCTTTTGCAAAATCTTGGAGTCTTTAATTTTTGGTGATCCTCTGAGTCTCTGATTTGGCTTGGCTTTTATGATTCTCTGCAGCTTTATTCACAGCAGGAGGCAGGCCTGCAGCTACTCTGGAAATGTTCCCTTCATGGCCAATGAGATTCCAGCAAACCCCAAGAGTACTAATAATTTTGACCAAAAAGTTGTGTTCATTTAATTTTTCTGGTCCATTTGCAAATTGGGTTGTGCTTATAACTTGATTATAAATTCTGGGTAATGCAGGGAAGTTCAAAGTCAGGAGGAGAGAGTACAGACTCAGGTTCACAAGTGAACACTCTTACAAGCAAGGGTGGTGAGGGGGGCCAGTTGGAACCAGAATCTCCCATCAGTAAAAAGGCATCTTCCTCAGACCATCATCATCAGGCTTTTGATCAGAAGCACCTACAGTTTCAACAGCAACAGCTTCAGCAAGACATGGCAATTAGTGACAACACCTCAAGAGGAGCAGGAGCAGCAGGAGCATCACAAAGCCAATCAGCTGCCAAACCATCCCATGAAAAGGTTCTTAAACACTTGTTTTATGCTTTAATCTCTCTCTCTCTCTCTCATTTCATTCTCTCTCATATTACATCCCCACAACTGAGGAAAAAGTTGGCATCTTTATTGTTATTATTACTGTTTGATCACACCCTTCTCTCTCTCTCTGTGTGCATATCTTCAAAGCACAGATCCCAACAACTCAGAAAATCAAAGAAGAAGTTTACCTGATTTCTGAACGATTTTCTGATAAAAATGTCTGACACATGAGAGAGAGAGGGAGTTTGTACACAAAAAATAAGAAAAGTGAGAATCTTCACAGTAGTTGCCACTATTGTTTCTTTGTTTTTTAATAATGAGTAAATGACCCACTTTACTCACTCCCAGAACTCTTTGTTTTTAGCCTTAAATCAGCTTTGAAATTACAAACACCCAAATCACAGAAAACACCACACAAAAACAAAATCCATGGCACATAATATTTGATGCCTTCTTCTTCTGCTAAACCCATACAACAACGTTTGATTGATGAGTGCCGGCCTCGAGAGCAGCACTCAACTTAGCCTCAAGAATCAGAAAATGCTTCCCAAAAATTCTGTGAGCAGCTCTCTAATCATATACTGCTATATGTCTAATCCAAGCTTAAAAAGTAGGGAATAACATATAAAATACTTATAAAATAATTTCCTTCCTTTTCCCCTAACTTAAATCTTTTTTTTTTCTCCTGCCTTTTAGTTTTGACCCCTAAAAACTAAATTTCTTTTATTTTTACCTTCTCCTTCCCAACCTTAATTTTGTTACATTTTACTTTTTTCTTTGTAAACCACTAATTAATTTTTATTCCAAGTGGGTATTCCCACAAGTTTACAACCAATCTAACATCTCTCTCTCTCTCCCTCTCTCTCCCTCTCTCTCTCCCACATAACTTACTTTGGTCATTTTCATGCTTTTAATGTTCCAGAGGAAGGGAGCTGGTTCTACATCAGAGAATAAACAACTTGATGCTAAGGTTTCAAACATAACATTCTTGCATTAATTTCATGTTTCACTTTTTTCTCTTCTCATTAATTGACTTCTAATTTTTGAACTATTATTATTGGAATTCAGACATTGAGACGTTTAGCTCAAAACAGAGAAGCTGCGAGAAAAAGCCGTCTCAGAAAAAAGGTACATGTAATGATGTAAATATCCACTCAAAAAGTTCATTAAAAAAAAAAACACAAAAATTTCATTTTCAGCAACTTTACTTTAGTATGCACTATTTTATAGTCTCCCGTACATACCCACTAATATCTTATACTCTCCTTGTCAATAGGCCTATGTGCAACAGCTAGAGTCAAGTAGGATGAAGCTTACACAGATTGAGCAAGACCTTCAAAGAGCGCGTGCTCAGGTATTATTTAAAAATTATTTCAGTTTTCCAAAAAAAAAAAAGACTTTATATATTACTTGTTTGTTAATGATATTGATATTTCTTTTTTTTCTTTTTTATAATTATTTTTTTATTAGGGGATGTTCCTGGGTGGTTGTGGTGGTGGTCTTGGCAACATCAGCCCAGGTAAGTTTTTTGAATAAACTTTTTGGGATTTATCCACCTAATGAGTAGAGAAGTGGGTAAAAGTGAAAACTTTTTTTATCTACTTTTCAGGAAAAGAAAAATTATCAAGTTGACTACGTTAACATTTTTAGCTATTAAAAAACATTTCCCCCTAATTATTCCTAGCTATTATTTCAACATCATGGCAATAGATAACTGTTCAAATGTAAATTTCTTATAATATTGAAGCTGCCAGTCAAATTTGCAAATCGCACTAAGAAATTTATTTTCAGTTGAAGACATCTGGGAATCTGACCAAGTTATTCTTGCCTGAATTTTCAATATTAAGAAAACTTGTATCATGAATCATGATGAAAGCAATATTTTAAGGCAGAAGATTTTTCAGATGTATATACAAAATGATTTCTATAATAATATTATTATTAAACTATATATATAAACTCCTCTTGAAATATATACTCTCTTTCTATGCAGTAAAATTGGTTCAGACATGATAAAACTATTTTATTAAAACCATATTAATTTGGATATTCAATATTTACAACGTACATCTCTAACATGATAAAGCTTTTATCACCAATACAAGTGAGTCTCACCTTTTTATATACTAGATATATATTATATGTGTAGTATAAAAAATATGTACATCTAACATTATTCGGCTATCATCAATTTCAATAATTAGGACATACTTAAAACTAAAAAATTGTGTAATTAATTAATATGAATAATTTGATTATGGTAGGTGCTGCAATATTTGACATGGAATATGCAAGATGGCTAGAAGACGACCACCGGCACATGTCGGAACTCCGAACTGGGTTACAAGCGCATTTATCGGACAACGATCTTCGGGTGGTCGTGGATGGATACATCTCACATTACGATGAAATTTTCCAGCTGAAAGGAGTGGCAGCAAAATCCGATGTGTTTCACCTCATAACTGGGATGTGGACTTCCCCAGCCGAGCGTTGCTTCCTCTGGATGGGTGGCTTTAGACCCTCTGAGCTCATCAAGGTTTGTGTTCACTATATACTCCAAATTAAGTATCATATCATGGAATAGTTAGGATTTAGAGATAACAACCTTTTCGATAAAATAATTTGTAGTTTCTATCATATTTTGTTATCTTTGTACAAATGAAGTAGGCGATCGACTATACAAATGAGTCCTACATACTATTAGGGATCTTAAACATATAATTAAAGGCAAATGATCTTATTGGTGCCCTTATTCTTCGATCCCTTGTGACTCATTAGGGTTTTGTGCTTGATATTAATCAGATGTTAATAGGACAGTTAGACCCACTAACGGAGCAGCAAGTGTTAGGGATATACAGCCTCCAACATTCCTCACAGCAAGCAGAAGAGGCTCTTACTCAAGGTCTAGATCAGCTTCATCAGTCTCTGGTCGACACCATCGCTGGCGGACCTGTCATAGATGGCATGCAGCAGATGGCCGTGGCTCTGGGCAAGCTCACTAATCTTGAAGGCTTCGTTCGCCAGGTACGTTATTATATTAGATCAATCAATTAGTAACAAATATTTTAACTAATTAGGTATAATTAAACTAAAAACATCGGAAGTTATTTTCTTATTTTCTTATGGCAAACAAAATTAATTAAGGCCATTTTTCATGCATGCATATATATATATTGCACATAATAGTAATCTCATATTGTCTCTCGTTAATTTTCATTATCTCTTTGCTAAGAATTGTATTGTGATTTGTGACCTGCATAATAAATAATTCATTTTTATTAATCTTTTCTATTAGACCTATCTAGGAGGTTATTAATAGCCATTTTATAGAGTATTATATACTTTTCTTAATAGCAATATTTAAGCTTGCCTGGTGTTTTTGGTTGAAAGTAAAACCTGGTGTCAGCTTTCAAAGCTTGACAATAAGAGCGGGTCATGATCGAAAATTACATACATAACTCGTTCAGGTGTTTTCTCAAAAGCTTTAAAAGTTGTGCTAGCTCTTTTCATATTGCAGACCAGATTTGACCAATACATATATATGGATGCCTACGTAAATATATCCTATTCTAGCTATGTATAAATTCTATATGGACTAACCCACTTCTCAAAATTTTCAAGGATTTATTAGATCTTGCGTGACGAATCTGCTAAGTAGATCTATGGAAATGGAGCCCACCTGAACAAGATTAAGATTATAAAGAGAATTTGGTCATTAAAAAAAATTAACAATTCACATGTCAAATTGTAATTGATCTGTAAAAAATCAAACATTTTCCCAAAAAAAAAAAAGTTTAGCATCAATCACTCACGTGCACGGACAGATTTTGAATTGTTCATGAATGTGAGATCCATAATTAATTATATATCAACGATATTAGTCACGCGGAGTTAACTATTCTCTTATATGAACTCATAGCATTATAAAGGTTTGTTTTTTATGTTTTTTCACAGTACTGAACCACAAAAAGTTGAAGTTGGAAACTTGGGTAGGTAACATCAACATGGTAGTTGATCTGATTCCTTCATGTCCATATATATATATATATATATATATATATATATATATATATTATTTCATTGCTATATATTCCTTATATCTGTCCTCTTGTTTTGCGCCGCCATTCTCTAACCTATAATAACTGAAGGGTAAAAATCCAAATGGCTTTCATTTTCTTACATCACCTTTGATTTAACATTTTAATTGACTTGTAGCTCAAGCTCTACTAAACAAAACAAAATGGACACATCTATAGTATATATATGTACATTTATATATAATATATAGTCAACTACACATTGTATGCACATTATAATTTAAATCATTTTTAAAAATCATGCTCATCCAACCCTTCATTAAATATCTACCATTAGGGTACGTCTTGATGATCGATCATGAATGTCCCAATTCACCATGATGAAGTTTTCAATTGATCAGGCGGTCACTTTCATATGGTTTTGGTCAAATATATATATATATATATATATCTATATGCATATATAATATTATACAGCTAGATTGATCGATCAAATCCTCTACATGCTTGCCACGTATATATGAATATATGCTTCATTGGGTTGTCATAATTTCATTATCGCACCCATAATTTTTTGGTAGATAAATATTTTTTTTAGCTAAGGTGTCAATCAGTTTGCTGAATGCTAGGGTTTTGGACCTTTGGTGCAGTTTAATTTCCATCCCAAATGTTTCTATCAGAGGTAGGTTTGAGTGTGATGTTTGTTGAAATGAAAGCCGCAGCTAGACCTATCTATTGAATTTAAAATTAATAATGGAAATGTATTCAATAAATTAATTGAATGTATTCTATTATTTTTCTAAAGCATGATTGGAATAGTCCAAATTCATAGATGGAACAAGTTTTCCAATTTCAACCATTTTGAATGTTTAGAGGTTGTACCCATGTGCCCTTGCACTAGCTATAGGGACCCATTCATGATGGTTCTTGTTTAATCTTATATAACATACAATTAATATTCAAATATGTTTTCTTTTGTCCTTTTGTTTTTTGTGTTTCATCCTTTGAATCCGTTTGTTCTGGAAATTAATTAAGTTAATTAATCATAATTTGTGCATCTCAATTGTAATTAGGCTGATAACTTGAGACAACAAACCCTTCACCAGTTGAGACGGATATTGACAATTCGTCAAGCAGCGCGATGCTTTCTTGTGATTGGGGAGTACTATGGACGATTGCGAGCACTTAGTTCTCTTTGGGCTTCTCGACCGCGAGAGTAAGACATATTGCATAACATAACTATTACTGTTTGTTCTTTTTTTTTTAGATGTTTAATGGCAAAGACTTAATTTCTAATCACAATTTTTTTGTTCAATTAGTTGGCTCCATATAATACTTTGTTGTTGACTTTGTGATGTATATATTTCTTTAGGCTATTATAACTTTAAGGAATAAATTAGCGTATAAGATGCATGAAGCATCCTACTTAATCTCTAATTAATACACTTATTATTAAGATGTAATAATTAATAAGGCAATTGTAACTTCTAGGTCATTTAGCTTATTTAGTTTAGTTTTAATTCGTTTTTTCAGTTTAGTTTTTTTTTTTTCCTCAAATTCTCTTAGTTTCTTTGGTATATAAAACTTATATTTATCCAAAGTGTAGTGAAAATATGTCTATAGTCGCATTTTTAGTTTTCTAATGCAGTTTTAGTTCGCAAATTGCAGTTTCAGTTTGATGCTTACTGAAATTGTTTTGAGTGGGTTGAGCTTGTGTTAGTTTTAGTTTTTAATTTTGGTTGGTCGGGTTAGACTTTTGTTAGTTTCAGTTTTTATTTTGGATAGCTAGGTTGGGATTATGTTAGTTTCAGTTTTTATTTTGGGTGGATTGAGCTCGTGTTAAAGCTAGCCTTCTAAAAAATTACTAGTCTGGAAGTTAATTTTGTGTGTTAAGATGGTTTTGATTAAACTTTTTAGTTGTCAGTACCTAAAACTTAACGCATTCTACTTCAGCATATTTAATTGCTTCATTTTTTTATGATATTATAGAACCCAACTCTTCTTCCAACCTTTTACCCCGACCCTCTTACCTAAGGTTAGGTATACTAGCTACAAAATTAATATCACAAATCCTACTTTATGTTAGAGAGTTGAAAAGAAAAATTAATAAAGGAATTAATTGAGATGTAACACATTCTCCAGTACATGTACATGTTTAATTATTTTTGCATATGAGAGGAAGAGGAAAAAACTTTGTTTTGCTTATATTTTTGTTTGTTTTTTCCTTATATTTGTTAACAATTAATTAATCTCACATTTTCTTATTATATATTATCTATGTATATTATGCTAACAATGGTATTTGGTGACTCTAGTATTATTATTCATTTATATCGTGATTTATATTTGCAGGAGCTTGATGAGCGATGAAAACTCGTGTCAAACAACAACGGAGTTGCAAATGGTTCAACCTTCACAGAACCATTTCCAATCCTTTTGATCAAATTAATTAAGTCCAGTAGCCTTTGCAGATAGAGATCGAGCTGCCCGTAATTAATGAATGAATCTGGCTTTGGCTTTGCTGGATTTAATGTTTCTTGATCAAGCTAGATCAACCTACTTTAGAAGAGATAGGATTTATATTTTATATATATATTTTCTTTCTTTTTTATTTTATGCTTTAATTTCTAGTATTTTAATTCGTGTTACTGCTTTATGTTGTAAATGAAATTCAATTTATATATGTGCATGAGGAATTAAGCTTCCACTACTTGGTTAAAGAAAGCAAAAGGATACAATATGAAATAAAAAAGTGTGAGGTATACACATGAATTATATATGTAATGTTATCTTCTATATGTGGCTTTTGCAAGATATAGAAAGCCAGAAACAGAAAGGTCACGACAAGAGAGATAGAAAGACTACTCACTATGTTGTCTTCGTCTAATATGGCTTTTTTTTTTAAAATATTCCAGAAACGAAAATGGTTAGAGAGAGAGGTGGGGGGTTGTTGAATGCATATACGAACTTGATCATTTAGATGAAGTGGTTGTGAAGAAGGGTATTTTAGTATAGAGACAACAGGCCTAGGATATATATATAGAGTGAGTAATTTGTCTTTTTACTAATGGGGTTTGTGCACAAAAGTTGTATTGTATGTATGTATAAGGAGAAAAGGCCAGGTTAGATGTTACTAGAACTTCATTTATATCAAGTATTTGCAACTTAATTACAAATTAGTGACGTACATATTATCCAATCCAGAAACACACCAAGAGAATGGCCTGTCTGTACAGAGAGAGAGAGAGAGAGAGAGAGAGAGAGTTTGTTTGACTAAAAGTATAAAAAGGAGCAATTTTCATGAATGCTGGACATAATTTGTACATTAAACAAAATGCTAGCTTGTTATATATATATATATTTGAACGGTTCGAATCGATACAAAACAACTCAAGTGGGCTCCAAATGAGGAATTCTTTATTGGAAAGTTTCTATATATATTTGAGATCATCCCATATAAAATGTTTTCAAACAAGATATTCTGACAATATAAGATGAAATTATGATAATATAAATATTTATATTACCATACTGTAAATTTTAGATCATTGGTTAGCTTTATTTTTTTATAAATATGCATGTGATCAAAATTTACCGTTTGACAATATAAGAATCTTAGGTCAGAAAACTTATCTTCAAAGAAAACATAATTATCATATGTCTTGGATGTGTACTATTATTCTATATATTCCATTAAAATAATAAAGAAAAAAAAATGAAGAAACCGTAGGAAGTTAGACTCCGAAAGCTATTGTCATTCAATGAATGTATAAATTAGTTTGCAAGTGTATGTTATAGTAATTAACCTAAAAAAGTAGAGAAACGTAGTACTCTAATTAAACTCTACGCTCTCCTGACCAAATCGATCAAGAAAGACCTCTAACTAAAAAAGCTAGGTCATCATTTGTATGTCGTGATTTTAACTTCCATCTCTCAATATTGTCACACCTTCTGAAGCTGAAAGTGAGTGTATAACATGTGCGAACTGAAAGTGTCAAATTATAGTAAGTATATGGACAAGTTAGCTGATGATGATCTTGTGTGCAAACATGATGATCAACCTCAATAGATAGCTTTGCTAGTGGATCAACAATACATGTGCTTAGCACCGCATATATATTACGCCATAATTAAGGAGCCCTGCTTCCTTTTCCGAATTTTTAGGGTACTTCCCCATTTTTTCCATCTCATTTTCTTCTAAGGTATAGAATTTCGATAAAAATTCAAGGGATAAACCCTAATATAAATGCTGAAAAATCAAAACCAATCGATCGGTTGTACAAAATTTTTCACTACCATCAATCGGTGAAGGAATAAACCAATCGATCGGCCAAAACTGAGAATGTGCAAACGTTTGCTCCTAAAGCGGACTATATATATATCCCGATTAAATCTCGTTCTAGATCTATTATATTTTGTGAATATGCACATATATATGTAATGAAGGGAAAAGTCTCTTTTGCGGAATGGAGTGTGCGGAATGGATGCGGAATTCTAACTTCAGTTATTAAATTGGTGACCCCCATACACCTTAGTTATACAAATTTGCATTTATTTTATAATTTTGTTCCGCAGGAGAGAGCTCTCCAATATAATGAAGTTCACAAATTTCATGACATGTACGTACGATGACATACATAAATATATATTAGATAGACAACGATGACATGTATAACAGATAGAGGGACAAGGGAAAACCTTACCAACTTGGTGCTGCTTAAATTTATAGTTCAAGTTGATTGACTGATTGATCGAGAGCCATTAATTCCTTGTCTTCCGTGATTGATTAAGGGCATATATATATATAGGTGACGTGAAGTGATGAAGGTTAATCTGCACTTCTCAGTCCTCTCACGGAATTCTGGTGTCACACAAACATGTCTAGTATATATATATATGTGTGTTACAAAAGATCATATGCACATACGTAATCCCATTGCTGCATGCATGTGCTACACTATCATACTATCAGACATCTATCACCATATGCACCTGCAGCACCTCAATTAATTAAACAACGTAAAATCGATGCAAAGCTCCGAAAGAGAATCCAATTCTTCTTTGTCGAACCATCTCGTAGATGTCTTTATTTTGAACAAAACAAGTCAAATTTGTCGGTCATTTATAGCACCTGATATACCATTCATTCCACTTCCCCGTTCCATGGGATCTGAGCTTAAATATTATATGCACCAACTCGATCTTGGCCTCTATCTTAGCCAAACTGTAATGAAGTCCCACTGTCCATTAATCAAAATGAAAGGGCTTAGCTACTTATTCTACTTAGGGTCAGTCTTGAGATCGATTCTAGAGATTCAAAGCAACTAACCTTATAAATATATATAGTTCTTGAAACATTATTTGAGTCTAACTTAATATATATTAGGAGTTTATAAATTAGAGAGCCCTTAACAATTCAGGGCCCAAGACAGCTTTCTCGCCTACCCACATTATTAATTGTACACCTTACTTCTACTAGCTGCTAATTATAGCCCGAAGTCACACGAACTAGCCTTACTTAATTTCAAACTAGTTTATATATTTATACCTAGAATGAAACATATATATTATCATAAAATAGGATCCTCGATCTGGATATGCTACTGTTTTACTTTCTTTCTTTTTAAAAAAAAATTGGTCAGGGATGCTACTCTCTTACTTAAATATGCTTAGAACGATATTATTTTGAAGTTTAATTAAAGATTAAGCATTCTGAGTGATGGATCTGGTTATAGATTTATATTACAAAATCTAAAACGATATAGTTTTAGACATAAGTATAAGGTCAACCCCACAAAACGCTGAATATATCCAAACTCTATATATATACACCCGTGCTGTCAGAGCGATGCCTTCTCGCGAGGGTAATTGGAAGTTGGAACATTGAGCATGCATATTAACTTGTAAGATGATCAACAACTGTATATAATTGGTCAATGTATTAATTATTGGTAATTAGTAATTAACCCTAATATTATACCTTGGTAGCCCAACAAAAAATCGGCAGATACCGACACATTTCTTTTTACAGATCTTTGTGTGAAGATTTTGAGTAGAAGAATATGGGCGTCGAGTATGACATGCTCCTGTTGGCTCTACTAATAATTAATTAGTTGATTGATTAATTACTCCAACCCTCCTCCATATGTTGGATGATCCATTGGTAGCTTTTTGCTTTCTAATTGTAAAGTATTATATATTCTTAATTGGCCTCTCTCTACTTTTGGGTCCATTAGGATAGATATGAAATAAATTATAAACAAGGTTGGCAAATGGCAATATATGTCCATATATATAATATCCATCGATCATTATCAGCATAATAGGCTACAAATTAATGACCCTATCTTTCTTTTACTTTAAAGCATACGTCTTTTTCTTGGCCCAAAAAAAAAGAAGCATACGTCTTTTTGGATTAGGTTTGATTAATTTATCAAAGATTAATGCTGCCTTCGTCATTACTTTTCAGTGAAAAAAGGTGGGAGCCAAAATATAAATATTACATGTTTTCACCAATTAGGGTGCACTAGATACTCATGTTGTTGCGTGAAACACATCGTTAAATAAAATAATTAAAAATTTCTTATATAAATATGTAATATTGGTGCACAAGCTAAAGCTTTTATTGCTTATTATATTATGATGGGCAAAATGAAATGGTGCTAATAATTTGAAACATGCAGGTCACCCATACATATTGCTCTTGTGCCTACTCTTGACATGTCATGTTTAAGTGCGTTATTTTCGTGTCACATGAAGCTATTTTGATTCTAATTAAACATGAATTTTACACAATATACATATGTTCAAATACAGCGGTGAAGTTAAGATTTAAAATTTGAGTGGATTAAACTTTTAAAAGAGTAGAAATATGATAGAAGAATTGGACTTAAAATGACAGCTTAAGTGGACGTACTGAAGATTGAAATTAAAGTAGGCTAAGATCATTTAAACTATAAAAATACAAAATAAAAAATGAAAAAAAGTTAGGCCACCTGCACTACATGAAGCTCAGGTTAGCCAACTAATGGCTCTGCCCCCGTTCAAGTACGATATGTTAATTAATAATTCAATCCCATAACATAAATCTTAATAGTTAACATGTAATTTTTCCCGTTAACCAATGTTAACGTGTTTAGAATTTTTCTAAGTCTATCTAGGAGGTTGGCCATAGGTGGTTTGTTTGAGCACTCATTTTTATAAATACTTGATTATGAGTTTATGATGAAGGTTAGGGAACCAATATATTTATTCGCACTAAAAAAGACTTGAATATTTATGCATCAATAATATGGTTTTAAACAATATCTTATGTGATTTTATAAGAGGGATTCTTTGGCATTGACTATGATGATTGCTAAAGCTAACCTGATCTCCCATAAAACATATATAGCAAAGGCCAAATGGTAGGAGACCAAATCTAATGCTTGCATTTGATTAACATTATCGTCCAGAATTAATGCCAATATTGACTTCTTGTTAGGTATGGCGGTTTGCATATATTATCTATGCTTTTGTGGTCAACTATTTTAGTGATTTACAAAAGCAAAGCATATATATTTGTTTATTTTGATAAGCTTTCAGGAAGAAACATACAAAATAAGACAAATATTAACCAACCGTTCACGTTGGGGGCCGTGTTTGTTGACCCAAATATGAAATCAGTGCAAGCCTGGTATGCTTCTCTTGAAGGGGATATTTAGAACTTGTACAATCAAAGGAATTTACCCATCGAGGGATGACATAATCAAAATTCTTCAATTACCTCATTACATTCGTTACAGTAGAAAGAATTACAATTACCATTACAATTACAAATGGACGTGCATGCTTCGGCTATACTAGTTGGTTTCAATCTTAAAATTGGCTTTAGATTTCTGTCTTACATAATCATATTCAACTCCGAGAGATCATCCATAGGTATTTCAAGACCAACGGAATCATGGTCTAGCAGGCCGTCTTCATCAAAGTTCAACCACGAAGGACCTAGCTCTTCCATCGAATGTAACTCATCTAGTTGCAAATTTGCAAAATCAACAGGTTCATCTGTCTCTTTAGATTTACGGACAGGAGTATTGGTGGCTAATAACGGCTGCACTCCACCTTTTTTATTGCTGGCATTGGGCACTGATTGACTTGATAAATGAGTAATCTTTTGCTTATGCTTCCCTTTTGTTTTGCGTTCACTTCGGGAGATGTCCAATGATGAGCGGCCAGCTCCACCAAGAGAATTGTTTCTTACAATATCTTTGTTTTGGTCATCATCTCTCTCACTTCTCTTTCCCTTTACTTCGTGAATCGTGCTGTCAAGAGCTGAAGTGACCTTTGAGGAAGCACTTCCAACAACATCATTAATCAGCACTTCCCTCTTCTTCCCCTTGTTCAAGTTCAACATGGATCCCTGCTTGGGACAAGCTTGTACAGAGGAGTCAATGACAACATGAAGAGCCCCTGATGAACCCTTGTCAAGGGTATCACTACGGCAATCATATCTCCCAAATGCACTAGAAACTGCAGCTGCAGCTGCAGAATCAAATGGAACAATAAATCTTATATTTTCACAACCTAAAGCAATAACTGACTGAAATTTTCAGACGATATGGTTAAAAGATCTTTTCCAGTAAAACTTGAACCATCTAAGAACGAAAAAAATAAAGGCAAAGAAAAATAGATGAAGAAATGTTCCTCAAGCAAAAGAACATTTAATGCCTGCCTGCTTTTGATAGATTAAAATTAAATAACAAGCATTCATTGATATCATAAAAACAAGAATTTAAGGGTCTAAGTCAACATACCTGATCCTTTGACTTCCACTTGATGGGAAGCTTCGTTGCATGTATTACTGGCAGTTCCGGAGCCAACACAGTCAACAGATTTTGCAGCATTGTTGCATGAAGGTGCAGAGAAGATAACATTCTGCAGTGCAGGATCGCTAAAGCAACTAATGCCCCTTTCTTCAAATTTTCGACATCTGCCAAGTGTGCGTTTGAGAAAACCCAACGCAACTTGTTTTGAAACCTTACGTACTGCACTTTTTGAACCATTATTCCCACGGCAAGCCTGTGAAATTTAGGTTGATAGAAATGTTCAGTATTCTATGATGCCATGGTTCATCATATCTGATTAAAATCTCAACAATTATTACCATTATGCCAGAAATTAGAATTCCTCATAAAACATTTAAATATAGTGAAATTCAGGTTTATTCAATAATAAAGAATGTAAATACAATGACCCATGGCCAATATAACCAAAACCAGTGGAGTGATCAATAAATACTATAAATCCAAGATAATTACCTAGATAAACAGAGAAAAATATATCAAAATCCCAAATTGATAAACATGAAAAAGAAAAGATCAAAAAGCCTAAAATGATGAATGATAGATTTTCAATCTCTATGAGAAATTGTTCACTGTTTAGTACTCGAGTAAACAAGGATTTGCTTGTTAGTTGTTTCCTTTTGGATCCTAAACGGACATGGCCTTGCCCAAAATTGTTTTTTAAATATTTTCTTTTGATTTAAGTAGGGCTTAGAAGTTTTTCTTTAGGGAAGTTTTATGTAGGGACAAATTGTAATAAAAAAAATTATTAACAGGGGGTGGAGATAGCACCACTCTATCCAAGGTCCTGGAACTCTAAAATTAACAAGCAAATATGTTTGCACATGACTAATAGTGCAATGAATCATTGATGGCATAGTTAACCACATTAGACAAAAGATACTCCTATATCAGAGCACTTGACTGACAGGCACGAACACTGAAAAAAGTGGAACCATAGAGTTCATATTCGTGTTCCTAATATCAGCAAGATATCAGAAACATAACCTTTGGTTTCACATTAATTTATTTATTTCTCTGTTTGTTTAATTGAAGTAATCAAGTAGGTCTTTCCGAAAAGTTTATTTGTGCCTAACTTTGTTAAAATCCATGTTTTACTTTGCTCACATCTGTGGATCAAGGCAGTTTTGTGAATTTCTGCAACACAACCTAGGTTAGGCCGATGATGGGGCCACTACATGTAATTTTCAGCACAGACCACTTCCTAAGTTACAAAGAATCCCGTATTAACCTCTATCTCGAATACACAAATATATACACTCACAACATCTTTATCACTAGGATTCTGGCACACATGCATGTGTGTGACAAAGATTGCTTTCCCTTTTTCTTGACAAATGAGTAATTATGAGGACTGTAGTAATTGTGGGAAGAAGCAGAGCCCAAATGGACCTGTTCTAGTGTTGGATTTTTTCTTCTAAAATTTTAATTGGAAGACAAAGGCAACCTAGTAAGATATGGGGTGTAAATGTTAAAGAGGGATACTTTTTAGAAAGATAAAAGCATGGTGCAAAAGGAAATCCTGTTCTATAACAATATACATCAACCCTATTGGTCCCAACAATATATTTGGGTCAAGAAACATATAAAGGCCAATATATTAAAGACAAATGAAAAACTTGACATGAATAAAAACAAAAACTGAAAAATAAGAATAAACCAATTACCATTCGTTTTCTGTAAGCCATCTCAATAAGCTGGTCCACTGCAACTAGTTCAATTCTCCTGTATATGAAACTACATTAATCTAAAACATCACGACTCAACAAAGAGAATAAAGAGAATAATCTAAATAGTAAAAATGGTAAGACATCCAAAGCATTGTGAATCCTACCGTCTTTCTGCCGCTCTTTCTTTCTGAATAGTTTTATCAATTTTTGCCAAGTTTTTCTTCTTCCTCCCAATCTATTAGTTATGTAAAATTAAGAGATGTAAGAAATGAGAAAGAGGACAATCAAAGGAATTTATAATTAAGAAAAAAAGGTTCAAATTGGAAACCAAAAAGTAAACTCAAAGAGAATAATTGTTATGGATTCACTGTAAGGTGCATAGATGCAGTGATTTATACAGCCTGCACAAACAGGAAAATTTGGGAAAATGTAACCTGTTGATGCAGCCCTTGCTTGAGTTCCATTATTTCTTGATTAATCACTTCTTCTCCCTCTGTTAGATCAGGCTGCGACAAGGCAAACACAAAATAAATAAAAAATCCCCAAAAAAAAAAAAGAAAACAAAAGAGGGACAAACGTGAGAACTGTAGATAAAACCACCAAAAAGAATACTGGCATAGAACTTGTCCAGGAACCTTATATGATGGCTCAACAAGTGAAATGAAAGCTTACCAATCCCTCCGGACATAAACCAATACTTCGTAGCTCCAGAAGAAGCCTGTCATCCAGGCACATTAACTGATATTGGGATTCAGAGGAAGGAAAGCTAGGAGTATTTAGTTCCCTTGGTTGCAGTTGACCAAGATCAGTAGGACATATTTCACAGGCATGCCCAACATCAGAATGTGAAAAGTCATTATCTCCCTGCCACCGTTCATCGCTGTGTAAAGAACTGTACATGCTTCCAGTCCTAAATGTATTAGTTGCAGCATTTCTATCGAAAGAAATTCTATCCAACAAGCAATTTTTCTGACTCTGAAAATCCACTTTTGACTCAACTTCAGATTCTATTCTGTCCCAATCTTTGGGTTCAACATCAATGTGGTTACATGATTCACAATGAGAATCATCACTTGCATACTGTACATGCATATTTTTCCCTTCACTGTGGTGGTAAAGTTCTTCAGTTTCATCTTCTTGAATCAAAGCAGAAAGAACTCTTTGGTATAGTGGATTAACCTTTTCCAACCTTCTATCTTGATTAAAATGGTTCCCTTGTCTCTCCCCATAACAATTAGGGAATTCTCCATGCATAAAAACACCCTGAAAGAATAAGTTCACAACTAATCAATACTCACAAAAAAGTTCAACTTATTTTGCTATAAATCCTCTCTCCTTTGAGTTTAATTAAGTAAAATTTTTTTGAAGATACCAAAATAAATTAAAACAGATAAGAACAAATTAAACTTTCACAAGAATCATGGCTAATTGTATACCGAAACATTGTATTCATCACCAAACATCTGAGACAAACTCTCACCAAGCTCCTCTGCAAAACTTAGCTGTTCCATACAATATCAAAAATGGGAAAAGAATTTGTAAGTGTCTGATCAGGGATATTTGTACAATTTTAGATGCATCAAGGTATCCCATTGACAGATTTACTACCTGCTGCTTCAAGTAACATATGTCCTCTGAGCTGATAGAACCAAAAATTGATTCCACTTTCTTCCAAAATGGACCAGAACAGGCAAGGTCTGCAAAAGCCAGCCAGAACTTTAGGGATAGGTACATATGTTTAACATAAATATTCTGCTTTTTTAGAGAACTGTTGAACTGTGAGTGCATGTGTGTGCTTGCATTAAAAAGGTCAAGAAGCATACTACTAGCATTACAAGCAGCATTGGCAGCCAAATATAGTTCTTCATGATCATCTTCAGATTCACCTGAAAAGGACATGCCTATACATATTAAAAGGTAATATTGCCAAATTCTGTGTATGGACATTTATTACACGTGTTTCCACAATATTTCTTAAAGAAGTGGTTAAAAAGACACAATGCTGACAAAAAAAACACATATAAACAGAAAATAAAAATTAAAAAAACCATTTAAAAAATGCACTGTAGAATTATTAATAAAAAGAAAAACAACAAAAACTTATCCCTGAAGATGTGGAAACTATATAGCAAGACAGGCAAGTGCACAGGTCTCTAACGCTTCACAATTTTTTTTTCTCTGTTTTTAATTGAAGCAGGACCAGGGGGAGAGGAATTGAATGCCAAGGTATTCCTCTAACTACATGAAAAGCTGCAAAAGCTATGGTCACATCAAAATGTACGAATGTCGATTGAGGAGAGAAGGAAAAATCTAGTATTGTGACTATTATCAAAAACCCACTAATATCAGTAAATTTTGAAGAATTTTATATGCCAATTAATATAAGTAATCAACCTAAAAGAAATTACATTACTTTAACACTACCTGTGAAATCTGACGAGCCGTTATATGTTATTGGCCCAACACGAGTTAACGCCTTGCGATCTTTCGGCTTTTTCGTAGGTGGTCGACCTGTTTTACTAAATACCAAAAACTATGGATGAGAATTCAGTCAAAATATGTACTCAATTCACTAACGCAATACCTATGAGACAAATACTAAGAAAAAAAAGTACAGATACCTTTTATTCTTATCAGACATAGGTTTCATGTCTTGAAGAGGCTTTGTTGTTGGTAAATTATCTGATTTCTCCTTCATTGGAGGAATTCCAGGCCTTGTCAAAGATGGACCCCTTCCACTTCTTCCTTGTCTTCGCACACCATCTCCAATATCATTAGTTGGTAATCTATTCTTCTTGATGGGCAATAAACAAGCCCCAACTTTTCGATCTGCAGCTAAGACAATGTCACTGTTGTCCATTCCCTTTACTTTCAACTTGGTTTCCCCAGCTCCTGATTCTTCACTTCCAGATAATCCATATGGAGATGAAACATTCTGAAGCTCCCTTTTAGATTTCGAGGTATGATTATCTAAACTGCTAGCAGGTTGTGATCCATTTGTCCCAACAGAAGAAGTTTTAGCACTAAAATCAGAAGTTGCAATGCCTTGATTGGAAATCTGAGCCTCAACATCGTTTGATACAGGCGAAACTAAATTTGTTCTCCTTGTGCGTGAGCTTTTATGCGGTCTCTGGCCAACCCACTGGGCCATATGATGTATAGAAGAACCACTAGACACTGCACGCTTTTGATTATTCATCACACTTGCCACTTGGATCTTATTTTGCCCAGTAGGTTGTTCCGAACCTTGAAAAGCTCCAGATGAAGAGTGAACGTTAGGAGCTGAGTCTAAACTCATTATGGAACCAGTTCGTGGTGCCCTAGAAACCTTTCCTTTTATCACTGTATTAGGACTGCCTGCAGGGTTTTCCTCCTGAACATTTAGCCTGATGCACAGAGCCATGAACAAATCAACAGCCTCATTTTAACCACTAAAAACGAAGCATGCAATTACACTTTCAAGGTTATCAGAAACAAAATGTTGTGGTCTTTAATCAAACACTTGGTTTACTGACTTCAAAGTTCAAATATCTACTAGATACTGTCAAAATCATAGAGTGAATAAGATAATATCAAAACAAAATACTTACTTATTGTTTCCTTTCAACAAAACCCGCTGCTCTAGTACAGCTGAACGATCTTTTGGAACAGGAGTGCTTTCGAGCTCATTCTTGAGTACTGCACAGGTACTGAAATTAGTAGACTCAAAAGAACCATCGGACTTGCTGATTCCACTAACCCCAAGGGAAGATTTTAATCTGCAATATATGAAAAGCTAAATAATATTAAAAAAAATTTATTTTCTTCGCATTTTACTGCTTCCAAATGTGGATGATCATATAGAGCTGCAATAAACTTCCTAACACAAGAAAAATACCCAAACTATAAGTATCTCTTTACTGAAGAAATACTCATACTACAGATTTCATGAAAAGTAAGAAATTGTCCAGTTCGATAGAAATACATGATACCTGAAACCATGAGCATCACAAGATCGTAACTTAGAATCACCACTCAGCTTCGGATGCGTAGCTCGTTTCATATCCCGTTCACCCCCTATAATTCTATTACTCACTGATCCCACAGAACGTTTCTTTTTTATTTTTTTATCCAACCCTTCACCTCCAGCAAGCAATCTGCGGGTCTTTTCTTCAATCCTAACAGAACCCCCACTAACAGCCTGAAGCATATTTTCGTCCTTGCCTGTGACCACCTGCTGCCTTGGGGTGGCAGCTGACCTAACATCTACCTGGTAGCATTTAGAAAGCGTGTACATTAGAGACTCATACAAAGAAACTTGCATTGATCACTTCAAGGAGCATGAAGCTAAATAGTTAACTAAAAGAAAATCTGCTTGCAGTCTAAATGCGTGGAAACTCTCCAATCAGTTTAGTATTAAATTTCTGGTCCAAAAAGTGGGCTTGAACAGAAACTTCTCTTTTTGTGGATTTCGGTGTTTTTTTCTTTCCGCAAAATACAAAGACCAAAGTCGGTTTATTTTCATAACATAATGATTTTAAAGAAGACTAACACTAAGAAAATAATTGTTAAAGAAAATCAAAATTAAGAAATAGCTTTTTCTGCATTCCATGTCATTTCAATAAAAGTATTTTTGCTAAGTCATAGCAAACTATATTAAATTTCAAAACTAAAATTTACTTCTGAATACAAACCTGCACATCAGAAACAGAAGTACGAACACGTTTATTGAGCCCAACATTCTTGGCCCGGTCTTCTAATCTTTGAGTAGTGTCATGAGGGTTTTTATGAATTTGACCTCCCAGCCTCACTAAGCTTACTCCATTGGACCTCTCACTTGATGAAAGATCATTCCGCTGTCTCTTCTTTGAGCTCAAAGCTTCTCTATACTTGTCCAATTTGAAGATGGAATCACGCAACATTTTTGCTCTGTCCCTGGTACCAAAAAAAAAAAATCATACTGTTAATGTATGCCATACAAATTATAGGGATTGCTCCATTAAGAGAAGATTACATATGAATACATTTGTAGCATGCTAAAACATACGGACATTTTTTTATACAAAAGGACCAATCCTTTCAAGAATACCAGGTAGCTTTCTCTCTCTCTCTCTCTCTCTCTCACCCCTCTGTCTACCTCTCTATCTCTACATGTGTGTGTGATATCCAAAATATCAACGGTAACCTTCAATATGGTATGCATTACAAATCACAAATACCTCTCTATCTCTACGTGTGTGTGTGATATCCAAAATATCAACAGTAACCTTCAATATGGTATGCATTACAAATCACAAGGCCAAATGCCCCCTTCCGATTCCAATTTAATGAACCACAAACACCCCATTAATTACTTTTGACACATGAAAACCAGCTTTAATGATGTATAATTCTGTCGTGAAAATTGTCATATAAAGAGGTTGTTGCAGTATGGTGAATGGACCATACCTGGCCTTTCTAGAGGCATCTTGCACGCTTTCTTTGAAGTGCTTTAGCTCCTCTGTTGCCACCGGAGGGGCAGGTTTAGAATGGGCAACCCCGAAAGAATGGTCCTCCGATATACTCCCAGAAGGAAAGCCCAGAACCCTTCTGAGCTCTCCTGAGCGTGTATATTTTTGATTGCCTAACATAATGGGCTCCAATGGCAAACAATGGGGCAAAGGAGGCATAGCTGATGATAGTGTTGCACTACCCCGGCTTAAATTATTTCCAGAACTTAACATTAGTCTCTCAATTCCCTAAATGAGCAGCTTCTGAACCTATCCAAAATCAACTGGCATTTGTTTCTACCTGATGAACAACAAAGAAAGTAAGTTCCTGTCAAATACGAAATACCTACCCATGTGAAAAAGCAACTATGCTGCAGTGAACTAAAATAGCCACTAAGGAGAGTACAAAAATACTAAATGAAACTGCTATGTAACAAGCATATAATGCCCGCAAAAAATATGTTCCTGTACTTTCCTAATTCCCATGCTTTCTGATAAACCAAACAGGAAAATGGTCTTGTTTGACATCAAACCTCATTGCCCTTGATCACATCTCTGACATTACAAAATCAAAATTTGTATAAACCCCACCTACAACCAACCATAGTTAAGTCTAAAAGAAAACATTAGTACATTACAGCGTAACACCCTATCAAAATTTGAAATTCTAAAACTTTCACATTTGCTCAAAATATTAAAAAAAAAAAATTATAAATTAAAAGTCCATCCAACTACGCAGTCTACGCCCAAACCCTTATTTTTTTCTTTCCTTTTTTATTTCCCTTTCATTTCCCGGGTTTTCCCAGCAGCTAAATATACAGACCTAAAAGGAAAAAAATTTATCACAGCCCAACAACCTACGCAGCCCTAAGCTGAGCCAACTTTCTTTAACCAACAAAAAAAAAGCGAGAGAGAGGAAATTCTAGGTTTTGAAGAAATTGAGGCGAAATTGAAGTACAACTTGAAATGGGCGAAATTTGAAAAGCGATGATTGGAAGAGTACCTGAGATTCAAGCAAGACAAGCTCTGATCAAACCCGCAACCAGAGAAAGAGGAACTACGTAATAAAAGCGGGAGAGATTAAGTCCTGCTGTATATATACACATTCTATAGAGATATATACGCACACGTAACGCAAGCGTATCTTTCTTCCTTTTTTTTCTAATAAAAGTATTGTTTTTGGTCAGAATTATTAATTTATTATTCAGAAATGTAGATATTATTAGAAATGAATGATGTTAAAGTGAGATTAGAGTTAAATATATGAAAAAATCATCTCAAATAATTCGTGAGTGAAAGTCATTTAACTTAGTGACGTGGTCCGATCACATATTGACACATATTTTTTTCTTAATTGTTGATTTTTTTATTTGTTTTCAAATTTCAAAGATACAATACATAAAATCAAAAGTGAAAAAATCTAGAACTTACCGATTGGAATATGCTGTCTCCAAATTTGATATCCCTTTCTGTCTCTCTTCACATATTTTACCTCTACTTAACAGCCTTTAATTCTCTTAATTCTTTATTTAATAAAGTTAGCAAAATCTATAAGGAAAAACAAGAAGAGACAATAGATTTGAGGACATCAGATCTCCACCCAAAACCTAGCCCCACTAACGCTGCCACCATGCCCACCGGCACTGCCACCCTGCTTACCGATGTTGCCCCCTATTGCCGCTCCTCTCCTCCACTTCTCTCTCCATCTCTCTTTCTCTCTTTCCTTTCTCTTGGAGATCAAAAAGAAAAGCGTGAGCCGAGATGTGGATAGTTGGTTGAGAGGGGTCAATAAAGATAGATCAATGCCCCTCATCATATGTTTTTGGAACAAATAACTAAGAAAAAAAAGATATGTGGGCATGTCTTATTGGTTCAAGTCTCCATATTAGATACATTCTATCATGGGTTATTTGAAATGTCCAAAATATTTCTACCACGTTAGATTTCCTTCATTCATTATATAGGGTGAACAATTTTGACTTGATTATGATCGGTATGGAAGTACATGATCAAAATTGGTACCTATGAGGATGAAAGCATTTAAATTAACAATATCTTCAATCTCATTTATTTTTCCTTATTGAATAAGAGAAAGAATATAACTTATTTTAATGTTACATCACACTCCACTTATTTCTACAATTATATTCTACTACTAAACTCTCCTGAGCTTAGAGAAATATCACTAGACTAATAGCTAGTTGATTCAACTACTGAAACATTGACCCATCCACTTATTGCCACACATTAAAAATGTAGTACACATATGCTACTATTCATAAGTATGTCCCTCACATTGCATGCATGCATGCCTCATATATGTGTCCATTGTGTCATCTTGATCGAGTTCCATTATTCACCATGTCAAGCTTGCTACCCTCCTGATTGTCCTCAACTTTTCTGCCAACCTCTGAGCTCTTGTAGATTGTTTTCTTGTCATCACCTGTCATATATGTAAATGACACAAAGTAATGTCACACAAAAATCTCACCCTACGCCTAGAAAGAAACAGAGAAAATTCATCATATCAAACAAGTTTCTTTAGAATAAAAAACAACACAATTTGGGGGTACCTCTTGCCTTCGCCTTTGTTCAGATTCGGCCTAGTTTAAATCATTAAAGGTGAAAAATGTTTCATTAGTGTACTTCAGAAATTGTATTTTTAAGCGCAATATATTAAAAAGTAAATTCTTTTGTTTTTTAGTACCACACTTTGCTTCAGCTCTTCATTCTCCACATTAAGTTGATTCCACTCGGCTTCCAGTTCCACGGTATATGCCTGTAGGTAGTGGAATATTATTATTAAAGAGATAAGAATGAATTTCATTCCATAAATACTACTTGAATTATATCATGGTTTTCTTTTCTTCAATATTTCAATTAGTACTACGAGTCTATGGCCAATAATTGACATAATAACTGTCATATAATATTAATTAATTAATGTCATGAAAAAGTCTGGTTCACTTAAGTTACAAAGGTGCAAAAGATATTTACACAAAGAGTGAATAAAAATAAGTACATTTAAATAAAGGTTAATTACAATTATACCTCGTTTCAACTTCATACCTCACGTTCAAAAAATTATACTAAAGTTCCCCAACTATGAATTCGTGTCAATAAGCTACCTGCATTAGTCTCGCCGTAAAAAGAGTCTTTATCTGATGATGTGATAGTGACATGGCGCATTGAATTGAATTTTTAAAGTAGCAAATTGGACAAAAAATAATAATAAACCAATATAATATTTTAAAGTTATATAAAATACAAAAAATAAAATATATTTTTTTTAAAAAAGAAGAAACAAAAAAATAAAATCCCAGCACCCCAAACCCTCCTCCCTTTTGAGGATTTTGTTTGAAACTGTTTAGATATTAATTTATGGTTTTTTAGGTCGCTTATGTGGAAGATTTGAGGTGGTATTTTAAAATTCAAAGTATTACATTTTTATGTCTCTTTTTAATTTGAATTTGTATGATTTATTATCATGAATAGCTTCTTAAACTCCTTACTAGCACCAATTTTATTTTATTTTATTTTATTTTTTATATAAAAAAATAGAATACGACGTTAAATTTTTTTCTATAAACTTTGAATAAAATGTTGTGATCAGAAGAAACAAATTTTGATGTTCATATTTGAAATGAACTATTTTATATTCCATAATGATTATGATTTTGGAGTAATAATTTTCGAGATTTTTACATGTAAATGAAAAAATATTTTCCTAATTGCAAATTGGTCAATCAACTGATTGGTCCATGATTGACCAAATTGTAAACTGAAAATAATTTAATTACTATTAAAGACCAAAAAGCCCTTTTACCAAAAAGAGTGTCAAACCCAACGTTACACTTTCAGCCGACCACCTGCGTGTACCATCATCTGGTCACTAGAGATCTCCAGTCGGCCACTTGTTCTTCTATTTATTATATTTGAGTTATATTTTATAAATTTTATTGTAATTATGAGCTATGTAGGAGATGGAGAAGTTAAGCTTACAAAATTGTAGTGGACTGATCGACGTCCGAGGTCTCATGGGGATGGGCTAAATACTGAGCCTAAATTAGAAAAAAGGGTGGAGAGTTGGGGGCTAGGCCTTGGGGGTAAAGAGTGAGGGGTAAGGGGTAAGGGGTTAAAGGAGAAGTTAAGCTTACAAAATTGTAGTGGACTGAATACTGAGCCTAAATTAGAAAAAAGGGGGTAAGGGGTTAAGGGGTTTAAGGTGGGCCTAAGACTAAGAGGAAAAGTGCTGCTATATATTTGCACAACTATTTCCTTCTCTCTACCTACTCTTTATTCTTACACACTCCATAAAAAAACCACTCCTTAAATTCCAAAATACCCACAACGGCAAAAAAAAAAAAAAAAAAANAAAACACACACACACACACTCATCCACAGCCTCTGGTTGCCAAATTTGTCACCGGAGTTCCTCCTCCTTCTCTCTATCTCTTTTTCTTTCTCCTTCCCCTTATCTTTCTTTTCCTCCCTCTTTCACTGAGGGGCTAGGGCAAGGGCGAATTTGGGCTAGGTGGGGCTAGGCGGGTTTGGGGCTACCTTGGTCGGCCTCTTTCTCAGCAAGGAAGAAGAGGGAAAAAGAGAGAGAGGAAAGAAGAAAGGTGAGAGAAAGGCAGAGAAGAGACAGAGGGGAGGGAGAGTAAAAGGGAGAGAAGAGAGAGGAAATGGACAAAGAGGGAAGGAGAAAGAATGGGAGGCGGATGTCGGCGATAGTGGGGTTGGGTTGGGTTTGGACTTGGAGGTGGTGTAGGGTGGCTTGGGGTGTGTAATGAGGGTATTATGGTCATTTGGTTTATGAGTTAGAATTATAATTTAATAAATGAGGGAGACAAGCGTGTAATGAGAGGTAAATGAGTGTACAAATAGCAATACTCTTAAGGAAACCCCACAATTTCCTTTTCAAACCTCACACCAAATTTTGTTTATAAATATTCCAACCTTACCTTCAATTATAAAAAATACAAAAAAATTAACCATCCAGCAACTCTTACCGCAATTTCCTTTTCAAACCCTACACAAATTTTTTCCCATAATTATTCCAACCTTACCCTTAATTATTAAATGGCAAACTCTAAACAATTCAACCACCCATATGACAACCTGAACCATCCTCCTAATCTCCCTTTTCCCTCCCTTCCACCCACCCACCCACTCACCCACCCTCCCTGCTAGCCTTTACCTTGCAAATTGATAGTAAACGGAAAAATAGAAAGGAAAAGAAGGGAGAGACATTGGGGAGGAAGAAGAGAGGGGGTCATGGATCGACTGCCACCGATCGACTGGGTGGATGGGGAGGAAGGGAGGGGAGATGGTTTGGGTTAAGGGCTATTCAATTCTTTTTTCTCTCTTATTTTTCTTAATATGATTTAAGGGCAAATATGGAAGTTTGTGGAAAACAACTTGTGTGTAAGTGGGGTTTAAAAAGAAAGGCCACTTCTATTCTCACATCTCCAAAAATTCTCACCTCACATCTTTAAAACTTTTTAATCTATCTAATTTCACAATACATAAGTACCTCAAATTCTCAAAACACCATGATTATACAACAAAAAAATAAAAATAATAAAAGGAAAACCAACCCCCAACCCCAACCCTTACCCTATCCCAAGCAAAGACATTATTGTGTGTATGTGACTGTAATATCACATGGCATAATGATGTGGTGATATTAATCTACTTAAATTGTAACACGTTTATAATAATTAATTTCTAAAACCATAAATGTAACACCACATCATTGGTAGCACATGGTGTTATGGTCACATACAATAATTTTCCCTGAGTAGTCCAATTCACGGCCTCCCTTCCTTTCTATCTCCATCTCTATCTATCTCTCTTCCTCTCTCCTTCCCCTATCATTACCCTATCCCAAGCAAAGACATTATTGTGTGTACGTGACTGTAATATCACGTGGCATAATGATGTGGTGATATTAATCTAAAATTGTAACACGTTTATAATAATTAATTTCTAAAACCATAAATGTAACACCACATCATTGGTAGCACGTAGTGTTATGGTCACATACAATAATTGTCCCTAAGTAGTCCAATTCATGGCCTCCCTTTCTTTCTATCTCCATCTCTATCTATCTCTCTCCCTCTCTCCTTCCCCTATCTCTGTCTCTTTCCCTTTCTCATTCCCTCTTACTTTGTCTCTCTCTTCCATTCTCTCTCCCTCCCCTTTCGGTTTGTTGCAAAAGGAGGCCGGTGGCCTTGATTGCCTCTAGATCGGTGGATAACAACCTCCGATTTGCAAGCTGACCAGGTCGCTAGCCTCCCTTTTTCATAGACCATAGAGGGAGGGAGAGAGGGAAGGAGACAGAGTAGGGGAGAGGAGAAAGCGAGAGAGAAAGAGAAAGAAGCTTTGGTTTTCTTCTTAAAATTTTTAATTTTGTCCTTCATGGTCTTTTTATGTTAGGATAGAATTGTAATTTCAAAAATAAAAAGCGAGGAGTGTGGTCTTGCCTTTACTTCCGCCCTTGACAAGCTAGTTGATAAAAATATGTGGTCTTGGATTTTGTCCATAGTTTAAATTTTAGATAATACTTGTAAAAAAACAAAAGATTCAGTACAATTTGGTAGTTCATTGCTTATTCACTTTTACCTTAATTTTGTTACTAGTTTGAATTTCTAATTTTTTTAAAATATTTTCGTTTAATTTGTATATGCTCTGCATCTTCCTAGTTGGTGTGTGTGTGGGGTTTTTTTTGTAATATTACTTGCAAACTTAGCGGTAAACTATAAAACCATGCTCAGATACGGTTTTGTTTTAATTTTGTTATTGCCACAAATGCAATAAGTTCGGTTGATGTCTGTTGCTGCATTTTAAAGGTCAATTATAAATTTATAAGTGACATTCTAGTTTCATATTTAGGTAACACAACCTGATTCATCTTATTGAAGTCTTCAAAAGTTGACTACGCATTTTATGATATGATCATTGGATAGATATGTACCTGTTTCCTTGCACGAGACCTTGCTGCTGATTCTCGATTCTTGATCATCCTGCGCTGCCTCCGCTCCACCACCACCTCCGGCGGACCCTCTATTATCCTCTTCTTCTTTGACCCACCACTCGATTTTGGCAAACTGTGACACTTCTCAATTGCACTACTGTTACTAACAAAAGATGGTTCTCCCACAACCATTTTGGTACTCTGTCCAAACATTGGGTATGTTGCTGCAGTGGCATTTGCATATCCATTCCCGGAGAAGTTTTTTGGCACAGCATTTTGGGGATGATTCAAATACCCTGAACCAATCACCTGACCCATTCCGAAATTCGTATCCAAACATGTGCCGCTGCTGCTGCTATTTGGGATCATGGTAGTGTTGCCACATTGTTGTGAAATTGGGGTTGCCATTATGTTCTGAGAAGGCTTGGACTTGTTGGGCGATTCTTGAACAACCCCGGCTTTCACTAGGAAATCTTCTAGAGTAATTTCGCCAATTGTTTGCTGGCGCTGAATAGTTCCGGAATTGGCAATGTTGCTAGGCTGCTCTAGCTGCTGTGGTCGACTTTTGTCGATCTCTGACCATACCTCATCCACGGTTTTCTTGCAAAGCGGTGTAGGAATGGAGAAGGAGCCCTGCAGGGAAAGAGGCGCGGTGGGCTGAGGAGGAGTTGTGTCTTTGTCATTGACACAATCCTGATCACCTTGGTTGTTGTTTGGTGGTTGGGAAGAGACTTGGTTTTCTTCAACACTCCAAATGTTGGCAAGGAATTCATCCATGTTCATGGAGGCAAAACTCCTTCCACTCTTGCACTGAATTTCATCCAGGGTGAGTGAGAATATCGAGTTCTGTTTACCACTGATTGAAGAATGTGAGTCGTCTTTGGGTGATTCTTGCTCTTCTTGTTGTTGCTGCTGCTGCTGTTGTAGCAGTGGTGGCTCAAGGTTGACATTGTCATTACCATTGTGATTATAGCCAATGCTTCCAGATTCATCAGAAACTACCATTTTGGCATAAATTGGAGGGGAATCATGTAATTGTTATTGTGAGGATAGAATGCTTTAAATTTTAAAGCTTATTTGAAACAGTGAAAGCTGAATTATCCCCTGCATTCCCAAAGAGAAATGAGTTGTGAGTCTCTGCATGCAGTGGAGCTTTCAATTAATACCATCTTCTAACTTCATCTAACCAAATGAACCAAGAAAAAAAAAACAAAAAAAGAGAGAAAAAAAAAACCCAATTTCAATTCAGAAAAGGGATTGGATTTGATCATTTGAGAAAGAGAAAATTATTCCATTTTTCTAGCTAGCATTACCTTTAGCACTCTGGCTCTTCCACCCCTATAAAACATAAAAAAAATCAAATTAAAAAAAAAAATCAATGTGAGCCCAGAAATCAATGCTTGCATGTTAGTTGAAGAGTATAGCACTCTGGCTCTGCCACCCCTATAAAACATAAAAAAAATCAAATTAAAAAAAAAAAATCAATGTGATCCCAGAAATCAATGCTTGCATGTTAGTTGAAGAGTGTGTCAAAGTTCAAATAAATGCAGACAGGTGCAAAAGAAAAATAATCTGCATGCAACACAAGAAAATGACATTTCATTACCACTTTTATTAGTCCACTGTTTTCCAGAGAAACCCAGAAACCATGTCTTCAACTAGGACTAAAGAACTTGGGGTGCGATTAAAGAAGGAAAACAAACATGCCCATATCACAAAATAAGATCAAATATCAGATTTCACAGTGATCAACCACTTAAGAGATCTTGCATGCCCAGCCAAAANAAAAAAAAAAAAAAAAAGAACTGAAAAAGAAGAAGAAAAACACTAAAAGAGATATAAAGAAAAAAATGAACAAAAAAATAGAATAAAATACAAAGAGTAAAGACATGAAGAAAAAAGAGACATGCAAGATATGTTTACCTGATGCTGATCTGCTTCAATGGAGGCCAGAGAGTAGAGCAGAGAGCATCCTATGAAGGGCAGGAGATTTGAATGGGAGGAGGAGTCTGTAACTGCCATTGCCATTTTTCAATGTGGTTTTATGTGGCCCCCACAATATTGTTCAGTTCTTGGACACGTTTAGTGCCACATGCATGCCTATTTTCTTCTGCGGAGAAATTAAGCCAAAAAGAGGTACTCAATTGTTTCATACACGATTGTTACTATTTAACAATAGCTATTATACAACTAAAAAAAGGCATAAACATGATTTTTTCTTTTTTTCTTCTATAAACATGTCAAAAAATTATAAACCAACATAAAATACAAAAATTTAAGTTTATAAAATCAGAAACCTTAATTTTAACAGTAACGTGTCCAACACTAGTAACTATCGTCCAAGACATGCAATACCTCTAGGTTGAGCAATCAACAAACTCTGGCCTTCATACTTTCATATCTGCGTCAACAAACTTCGATTTGGAGGCCGGTGTGGGTTATCACTACATAAAAGTCTGTTAAGTTTAAGATTACTCAACTTATCATGCCACCGTATTCTTAATTCAATTAGGAAGTTGAAACATTTAAGGCACCTGGACCCAGTGGCGGATCCAGGATTTCAAACCCGGGGGGTCATGGTGTAAAATATCAAACAAATATTTTGAACGACAATAATAAAGAACAAGTAAATAATAGTACTTTCATTCATAGTTCACGTTACAACAACATATTACAAGCTACAATTGTCCACGACGGTCTTTCATATTTTGAAAACGTAACATTATAGCTTCATTATCAATACAAGAAAATACGTCTTTCTCAATGTAGACAATTAAGCTATCACTCAACCATTGATCTCCCATTCTGTTGCGGAGTGGACCCTTGATAAGATTCATGGCGGAAAATGCCCTCTCCACTAAAGCGGTTGCAACGGGTAAAACCAAAGCCAATGTAATGAGTAAATACACATATTTAAATGTCCGATGCAATCCTTTCTCCACCATTTTTTTTGCAAGATTATTAATCCCTTTCAGTTGAGAAAAATCATTATTCGAACGCATATAATAAATGTAAAGGCCAAGTTGATCTTCAAGCGCTAACAGGTCTTGGTTAGAAAAATCTTGAGGATAAAATTGAGCAAGACGAATTAGCTTGTATTTGTCAAAAGCTATGAGTGAATCATCCGGACTCAAACAAGCTAAAAAAATAAGCAACTCAGTATTTACCTCATTGAAGCGATCATCTAACTCCATAAGTTGCTCATCAATGACATGAACAAAGAGCTCCACACGATAATGATGACGGTTTGTCTTTGTTGGAGCATTACGTCGTGACCTCCCTCGAGCTATGTATGGATCATCCATATTAAGGATCTCAATANAGTTTACCAAACACTTATCTAACTTTACTTCACAGATGTTTTGTTTCACAGCTGTTTTACTTCGCAGCAATTGTATTTCACAGCAATACCAAACTAAGCCTAAATTCATTGCATTCACAATATCTTGATCTTCCCTCTGTAATGCTTAAGACAAATCATTTGTTACTCCCAGTATGGCTTTCATCAAAAATAGGTGGAACACAAAATTAAAAGATTGTATTTCTCCAAATAACCTATTTGCTTCACCCACACTATCATTGTAGCGATCATGAACAATCAATTCAAGCACTTTCACCAGGGATGAGAACATGGAAATCAAGCTAAGCAATGTATTATAATGTGAGTTCCAACGTGTATCACCGGCACGTTTGACATTAGTTTCTTGATTTAAGCCTCGCCCCGTTACAAGACAACCATTTGCAAATTCTTCCATAAGTTCTTTTTGGAGTTGCTCTCTAAGTGCATCACGGCGCTTACACGATGATCCAACTATATTAACGACACCATTAGCCAATGTGAAAAAAGTGGCAATTTAAGCATTTTTCTTTGTCACCGCAACAAGAGCTAGTTGAAGTTGATGAGCAAAGCAATGAACATAAAATGCACAAGGTTGTTCTCTCAAAATTTGTGTTTTAAGGCCATTGAACTCACCTCTTATATTACTAACTCCATCATAACCTTGTCCTCGTAGCTTGGAAAAGCTCAATTTGTTGAAAGAAAAGAATGTGTCAATGGCGTCCTTTAGTGCACTTGAAGTAGTGTTGGCAACATGTTGGACCCCAATAAACCTTTCAATTACTTTTCCTTTCATGTCCACATAACGTAACACTATCGCCATTTGCTCCTTTATTGAAATATCACGTGAATCGTCCACCATTATAGAAAAGAATCTATCTTTCATATCATTCATGATGAAATTGATGGTTTCCAGGGCACATGAGTGGACAATATCTTTTTGAATTGAAGGAGTTATTAACTTGAGATTTCCTGGAGCATTTTCCAATACAACAGCCTTAACTTTCTCATTGTGATCTGCAAGAAATTGCAAAAGCTCCAAATAATTCCCCTATTGCTTGAAGTGGCACTTTCATCATAGCCACGAAAAGCAAGTCCTTGTCGCAACAAAAACTTTGTGCAATCGATTGCTGCATTTAAGCAAGTGCGATAAGTCATACGAGCTCGGTCTGAATGTTTTCGCACAATTGTTTCAATATGTGACTTTTGGTTCATTAAATTCATAACAGCTTCTCTAGATTGATTGTGAACAGTGCCAACTGGCCCAACATGTGTGCTAAATTTTTCTCTTCCTTTCTCCCAATTCTTGAAGCCTACCTCAGTAAAGACATTACTGCCCGCTTGCTCATAATTAGATTTAAATAGATAGCAATAGAGGCAAAATGCGGCATCCTTAGATATACTATACTCTAACCAATCAAACTCATCAAACCATTGGATAATGAAGCGTCGATCAATTCTGGATTGATTAGTTAGTAAGAATGTATGACCTCTAGGTTGACAAGGTCCCTTTTGTAAATATGCTCTTCGAATCTCATCTTGACTGTTAGGGCTATAATCCGTCATTTGAGTTCTTAGTCCAAGATCTGACTGAAGATTAGCCAAAACCTCATCCAACACTTCTTGTCTTGAACTTGAACTACCCGAATTATCCTAAATACCATGTGAAAGTTTTCTCTTAAAATATCGTTCCATAATTCTACACATTTAAATTAATCATTACAAAGTATCAATATATTATGTCAAATTTCTAATTAATCAACCAAATCAATTAATTTCTGATACTCATTTAATTTTCAATACTAAAGTAACCAAC
>QANT01002436.1:0-19740 GCA_003254885.1 Purshia tridentata
ATTTTGCTGTCAAACTTGCAGAATTTAGGGTCATCGTAGAAATAGCACCAAAAATGCATCTGAGGTTGGATTAAGGTGATGTTGGTCTTAAAATGACCATTGAGAAAATTGAGAAGCCGAGAGGCCTTATCAATCAATGCAGTTTTTACAAAAGGTGTCACGAGTTTAGTGACAATCAAAACTAGAAAATTGAATTATTGAGTAAAAGATTTGGGATTGAAACTCACTTATCAAAACCAAGCATGCAAACTCACTTATGGGTACAAAATTACCGGTCAAGCAAGGTTCACAAAAAGTTAGGAACTCTTTACCTTTTAGGTGCACTTGGTTTATGAAAAAGTCAAAGACTTTCCCACATGCAAGCAACGAACAACACCCTTCTTGGGTTTTCCTTTCCAAGCTGCCCAATGAACTGTTGGATATGGAACAATTAGAAAACAATCTTAAGATAAATAAACTGAAAGTTGAAATGTATATATTACTCAATATATAATATATAACAGTGCAAGTACAATAATAATTAGAGGTGGGCACAACATGGTTCAGTCTTGTTCACCCCCGACACCGTGCACCGCACCGGAAGACTTTCTTCAGTTTGGTCCGGTGCTCAACGCAGGAAAAAATGGAAAAAAACCAAACCAGACCAGACCTATGGAGTTCCGGTCTAGTTGGGTGTCTTTTTCGACGCAGACAGTTGTAGAGTAGAGGGAGAGAGAGGCAACAAGACAGAGAGCCAGAAAGGCTCGCAACCTGATCTGGGATTGATTTGGGAAGGCGGAGACTAGAGGGAGAAAGGGGAGGAGGAGGCGAGTAGGATGAGGCCGGCCTCGTCGCTGGCTGTCACTAGAGGGTGGAGATCAAAGAGAGAGCCAAAAAGAAAGCCATGGGGAGGAGAGAGAAGAGAGAGAAGAGATCTGGGAGAGAGAAACCCATGGGGAGGGAAAGGAGGAAGAGAGAAAGAGTTTGGTGGTAGTCTCGCCGACGTCACGCTAGACTGGGGATAAACAATGTCTCGGGAGGGAGGAGAGAGAACATAGGAGATGAGACAGAAAGAGTGTAAGAATGAGAGGAAAGTGAAAGACTCAGAGAAAAAAAGGGTTTGATTGTGTTTCATATTAGGGTTTCAGTTTGGGGTTTGGCCAAACACCAATTTGGCCAAATCAAATAAATAAAACATTAGTGATTAGGAATTTAGGGTATATAATTTGGCCAAATAAATTAAAACAAAAAAAAAATACATAAGGATTGGGTATATAATTATATATAACATTATAGAGTAATTAATAATAGATTAATTGTAATCTTATATAGAGTAATTAATAGAGTTTAAGGCATATCGTATAGGGTATTTAATAAAGTTTAGGGTATAGAGTTTATACTTATATACTTATAGTGACTCATATGAGATACTAAAATAGTGAGATTGGGGTCTAAACTTTGGGGTTTCAATGGGTTTGGGGTTTCAATTGGTGGGGTTTCAAATTTCAATTGGCAAAATCAAATAAATAAACAAAAGACATTAGGAATTTAGGATTGGAGTTTGGCTAATTAAATAAATGTTTTTTTTTCAAAGACATAAGGATTGAGAATATATAACATTATAGAGTTTAGGGTATAGAGTATTTAATAGAGTTTAAGGTATAGGGTCATATACTTATATATATAAATATATATATATATATATATTATATAATGGATCTAACATACTTATATATGTTATATGATGGATGTAACATACTAACATACTTATACACTTAATAGAGTTTAGAGTATAGGATATATACTTATATATGTTATAGTCTTATAGTCTTAAACCATATAGTAACCCTATATCTCTATAGTTTGATTAATTATATTATATAAACTATATAGTATTATAAAGAATATAGAATCAAATATATAATTTATAAATTATAAGTTATAATAAATATATACAAACATATATAAATTATAATAAGGGGATTTTGGTTTTTCACTATATAATAGGAATTAAAACTATATATAAACTAATTAAAAAATATATATAAATATGAAAAATACATATAATTAAATACCGGTGTAGTCTGGTTTGGTTTTTGGCATAGAATTGGAACCAGAACCGGATAGAACCGGTTTGGTTTGGTTTTTTTCCCAGTGTTGACTTTTTTGGTCAACACTGTTTTTCCATTTTTTTTTACTCCGGCTTGGTTTGGTTTTTCCAGTTCACAGTTTTTATGCCCACCCCTAATAATAATAAGAAATGTACAAACTTAGAACTAGACTTAAATCCTACAGCAGAAAGTAAAAGAAATATAGATAGAGGCTTGCCTTGGCAATGTCTTAAGACATATATTTCATCTCTACTTGTGTGCTTGTAGTTTCAATTGGGTGTCCGTGTCTCGGATACAATTATCTAATTCAAGAAAGAGCACTCAAGCCTTGAATTCTGGCGAACTTTGATGTATTCACGCTCAAGTATTTGACACTCTAATGATTCTAAAAATCTCCAAAAAATTTCATGTTTTAATCTCTAAACTAAGGTGTTATTTACAAGGATGAGAAGTCATACCCTTTGGTAAAAATGGTTGCACCATTTGACAATGAAAAGTTACAACTTTTGGTTTTGAATGAAAGATAAATGGTTGCACCATTTCACAATGAAGAGTGACACCTTTTGGTTTCAAACCAAAGGTGAAACCATTTCAATTTGAATAGTCATACCTTTTGGTTTCAAATAAAAGGTAATATCTCATCATAAAGATTGAAGTAATACACCTTTCTATTTTTCTATTCAAACTTTCTAACAATATCCCACATTTGAATAGAAAAATTGACTCACATAACGACCTATCACAACTTGAGAGACTTTGACTTGAGATTGTTTTCTAATTGTTCTATATCCAACATGAACAATGGTTAGGGCTCTCATGACTACAACAAGGTTTTAAGTCACTCAAGGGTTTGAATTCTACTTACCCAACCAAGGTTCCAGCTAGTCCCCTTCTCATCGAAAGCAAGGGAAAGTCTCCTCTCTTTCTCAAAACCTTAAAAGTGACCTTGAATGTTACAATCGGCAACAAGTAAGTCCATTTACATGGAAATGGTTAAGATAAGAACAAGAAAAAGGGGCTGGGTTTTGGGTCTCACCTAGTCTTGTCTTTTTGGAGCTTTGATCCGACATGCAAGGGGTTCCCAAAGAAAGGAAAGGTCAGTAACCGTGATGGTACTAACTGATGAAGGAAAAGCTTTTCAAAGTAAGGAACTTTTGGGTTTTTCTTGTTTATACCTAAATGGCGGGTAGTGAGTCTTTTCCAAACTCATTCTCTACAACTAGAAATCACCATGAGCTGTTTGGTTGCTAGGAGAGAAGAGAACATTTTTAAGCTATGCTTCTCTCTTTGTTTTGCCTCTACCTCAAGGGAAGTCAATAAGAAATGAGCCCTCAAAGGTGGAAAGATGTTGCTCGAGTTGTGAGGGGTCTCAATCTTCTTCCATGGTGATTTTCTTTTAATTTGAAGCTGTCTAGCCGGTGAGGAAGTGAGAGACAGAAAGAGAAAATGAACAGAGAAGAGAAGAGAGAGTTGGTGTGAGAGAGAAGAGAAGAAGATGGAGGGTCTTGCGTGGGTGAGTGTGTGGTCTGATGGCTTAGCCCTCTAAATAGGCTATGTGATTGATCCATTACATGATTTAAAATTAGGCTTTAATTCCCAACTGTCTTAGGCTTCTCCCAGGGGTAATTATTGGACCAAAGCTCAATCAATGGGTCATAGGTTAAGGGACTCTAAGGAATAAACCATAAATTAGGCTTGGCATTAACAATAAGAGTCCAAAATAAATTAAGGGGTCAAGGGAAAAATTAATTGGTCTTCCATGCATATGGGATCCGACCCCCCCACATGCCACATGTCACAATCCTAGGCTCAGGTCTTTGGTTCGTTTTAAAAGTCTAAAATAACCTTCACTTGTAACCTCACCAAAAAACAAGTTAGTCAACTGTTAGTCAAAAAGATAAGTGAGACAAAGTGAAGATAAAGAGATTAAATGACAAGGGTAGTCTCATCATTTAACAAAATAACATTCTAGTACAAAAGAGTGATAGTTAACAAGTTAAATCCTAAGTGTCACAGTGATAATGCAATATTGCAAAAAATTCACTCTATATTTTCACGAGTATTACATTTATTGTAGTATGCATAGACTTCAATATAGTTGAACATATACTCTCAATCAACATCTCAGAAAAGAAAAGAAAAAGAATAAAATACTGAAACAAAAAAGGACAATACTTTACCAAAGAAAAAAAATCACACAAGATTTGGAAGAATACTCAGGGTGAGTACGTTCATCCACTAATGAAAGTACTTAAGATAATCCTATTCCTCCTTGACATTTAGTAGAAGAATAAGAAAATGAGAATATTTTCATTGCAACAGCAATTTAAATTACTTTGATTCTTTAACTATAATCCCTATAGTCCTCATGCTTTAAGGACTCGTTTGGAATGCAGGACTGGACGAGACTAATCAATTAAAATGGACATTTGTCCTTTATTCTATGTTTGGTGAACTTATTAAGAATGTGGGGCGGGACTCACACTTGGACAACTATCCTAAAAAACATGGGATTTCTTTCCCACCAAATAGGTGGTACACAATGGGACACTTTTTTATTCTCTCTTCTCCATTTCATATAATCTCTCTCTTTCTCTATCTCTCTCTTCCTTTTCTCTTTATCTCTCTCCAGAAAAAAATTGAATACTATGAATCAAATAGTTAACAACATAAATTTTATATTTGAGGCTAATTTCTTGTTTTTATAGGTAACTCTCTTAAATTATATTTAGTCTCTGCTCATGCCTTTCTTAAATATGAAGTTTTTTAATAATGAAATTATTCTTCCTACAAAAGATGATGTGGGGTAAATGGGTAGCTAAAAATAAGGAGAGATGTGATTTTCTATTTCATTTTATTTTTCAATTCTAATTATTCTATTTTACTATTTTACCTTCAAAATATTAAGTTACTTGATTTTAATCTTTTAATTAACAAAGGGTAATGTTGTGTTACGACCCGTCCCTACTTTTCCTTTTTGGATCATCATTTAAAGTCTTTGAGGTGAATTTACCAATTTGCCCTCACTTAGGGAAGTTTTGGTTTTACAAGGGACGTATATTTTTAAAAGAGTGTTTTGACCCAAATATTTATATGGTTGCATAGAGCTCGACCTCACGAGCGCGTAGGAAGAAACGGCTCGTAATTTGGACTTACAGTTTAAGAGTTATGGACGTTTAAAGTTTGGAAGGGAAAATATAAATAGGAAAATAATTTCATTTTTCGAAAAAAAATCAAAATTCACGGTGAATAGTGTCTGGCGATCAGAATCGCTGTCGCACCTCCCAGCCGCGCGTGGAAACGCGTGCATCATCTTCTTGACTTCTGGTTGGTTGGGTTTTGTTTGCCTCTTCGTTCTCTTTCCATCCATATCCAAATTGTCCCGATCGGACCACTGTAGACGACGAATCGAGCCTTGAAAGTTTCGGCTACCGTGAGTTTCAAATCCAAATTCCTGCTTCGTCTGACCTCGGTTTGATTCAATTCTTACCTTTCTGAAATCCTCACACTTCAAGCTTTCCAACCATACGTGATTTGTAATTTTTCGTGTAGGTTGAATTTTCAGATCAGAGACAGAAATTTCAGACCGAAATTGGTGTTTTCCGGCCACTTCCGGCCACTTTTTGGACTCATCAGAGACAGAAATTTCAGACCGAAATTGGGGTTTTCTGGCCACTTCCGGCCACTTTTTGGACTTGTCCCAGTTGACAAAGTTGTTCCTCTAATTGAGTCCGTCGATTTTGTATGGTCAATTTTATTTTCTGGGTTGGTCACCGGAAAAGTCAACTTTCCGGTGGTCGCCACCGTTGACCGCCGCCGGCGCCGCCACGTGCGGCGGTGCTGGACCGGCCAGTGACCAAAAATGTTCTTTTCCTTAGTTTAAGGTATTTGGGAACCAACTTGGACCTTACGTGTTTATACAGGACGATCGGAAGTGTTTTCCGGGAAGTTTTGAGTGTTGGCCGCTAGTTGGGTGATCGGCGAGGCTTACGTTTTGCTCGCCAAGTTTGTGAGTGGATTTTTGATTTCAAAATTGTCTTTTAAATGTTTTAAAATTATTTGAATTTGTTTAAGTATCGATTGAAATTGGATTGATTGAATAATTATTTTATTCGCAATGTTTATCTTGTGGTATTTTGAGATTTTATATGTAATATGTTTATGAGAATATTGGTTTATGGTTTTTTTTAAATCACTGGACAGTACCCGGGGGTAAATGGCTGGTTATAGGTCTTTGGGACCTATCGGTTCACACATATAGGCTTTGGGCCGTATGTCCTGGTGCACTATCTACGCGCGTATTGATAAAGTTGGAATCTATGCAAACCATTGTGTGTTTGCGTATTGATAAAGTTGGAATCTATGCGAACCATTGTGTTTTTGCGTATTGATAAAGATGGGATCTATGCGAAACATTGTGTGTTCGCGTATTGATAAAGGTTAGCCATATCTATGTACACGTACCTGGCCCACGTGTACGTATTGATAGAGAGTTTATGGGTACTACGGTGACAGTTTTAAGTATTTTGATATACTGGTAAATGTCTTGTGCTGCTTCTACTTATCATAAATGTTTTAACTCTTGTAATTATTTGAAACCGTATTTGCATATTTAGTTTTTTTTCTTCTGAAATTATACTTTGTATAATTATGAAGGTTTTGGACTTATGACGGGTGGGACCCGAGATTTATGGTTTGATCTTATGATTTTTGCGAATTGGTTTAAAACTGGGGAATTCGAAAGAGAAATTCTATGTTAATATACTTATGTTGAAAAAAAAGATTGTTTAAATTATTTTTTTTTGTCCACTCACTGAGTTTTACCTCATAGTTTTGTGTTTTAAATGTTCTCCCCCAGGTGACGAGGATTCCGTTCGTGCCACTTGAGCGTCGAGCCACTTTTTCATCTTCTGACATCCGAGACTATGTAGGCATAGTTTCACTTATTTATTTCAATTATTCATTTCTCTCGAATGATGTAATTCCTTTAGATATGCTCTGAGATCACTTTGAGGTGACCATTTCGGGTTGGGTTGTTGTTTTGACTATTATTTTGTTAAGAGATTATTTGTGTGAGATTCTCTGGTTACTGTTGAGTTTTAACAGGGCATATCTCATTTTTGGGTAAGGTTTTTTTTTTTTTAACAAAGGAGACGCTGCCGAATTTTCGGTAGGATCGGAGCCCATGTCGTGAGATGTGGCGTTCCCAACAGGGTTGTCTCAGGGTAAGCTCTGGGGCGGTCCTGTCATTTGGTTTCTCTTTCTGCAAAGTTTGAATGAAAAATGCACTACTACTGAGATCTTAAAATTCACATATAATAATGCAATAACACAGATAAAAGTGATTTGCATATTAATCACTTTGACAAACAAATGGTCTACATAACCATCATATAGATATTCATTTCATAGAATGCAAGACAAGAAAAAAGGAAAATTAAAATGAACATTGAACTTCATAGACTCACCCTTCAATCAGATATTTTATCCTAAATTACTAACAAAGCCAGTATAGAGAAAAATTGGACATTACAAATTTAAAAGTTAGCATAAACTAGTCACTCACATATATATTTAGCATAAACTAGTCAGTCACATGTATGTTTACTCATGTGACTGACATGAAACTTGGAATTCTGAATAACAGTCACATTTGCTAAACACTAGTCACAGTTGCTAAACAATACCCATGGTTAAAAGAGATGTTTGATTCCAAGAGTAAATTTTGTAGAAGATTACGATTATCACTCTAATTCAAATGTCAAAGAACCTTTAAATAAGAGGAAATATATCTCTTTTAAATTTAACTAAATGGGTAGTTGTTAGTACACATATGAAGCTAAATATACATTACCAAGCTTGATATTGTTTGTTCTATTCCACTGTCATCACTTTCTTCATCAACATATCCATCTAGTTGCCCATTATGTACTTCATCACTATCTTCTGTTTTAGTAGCATCTTTTGTTTCAATAGCAGTGTCTGAATCACACTCTTGATTATCAGAGTTCTCATCATCGTCATCTGCATCACTCTCTTGATCATCATCTACATCACTTTCTTCTGTTTCAACAGTGTCTTCATCACTTTCTCTTCTTTCTTTTCCCTTTTGATTCAATTTCTTTTTCTTTTTCTGCAGAATTCAAATAAAAAAATGAAAAGTTAACAGATAATGTATGTTTCTGAACAGCAGTCACACCTTCAAATTCTTCTGTCCTACCATCATTCCCATCCTCTATTGTGCAAGATAACAGCAGAATAAATGAGGTAAACACATCAGGTACATACATATAATAAGTATTTTCAAATCTAATTTCAATATACATATATGAGGCAAACATAAACACCCACTCATTCAAGCACTCACTCACAGTTTCTGAACAAATGTATATCGAAATTCAATAACCAAATCAATAAGTTGCACATCTAGTAAAGCCTCAAAAATTAATAAAAAAGCAAAAGAAAACAGTCGGAACTCAAGCAAGCATCGACATATAAAATGAAATATATTCTATGAATTTGATATTATGGAATGATAATTCTCTTGCATTGTCATCACTTTCTTGATAATTCTCTTGCATTGTCATCACTTTCTTGATCATCAGAGTTGTCATCATCATCATCATGTCCCTCTTGATCAGAATCACCATATTCTTCAGAAGTGTCATCATTCTGGTTTTCAATGATTGAGTCCTGCCAATATTGTTGTTAAATATACATTTAGTATTTAGTGAATAAATTTTGAATTTCAAATAGTAATGAGTTTTATGATATTACCGCTATAGCTTTATCATTGTAAATGTCAAGCGTTGAGTGCAAAATTGGCAAACTCCACTTCACAAATTTTGGTGTCTTGTTTTCATGTCCTGGAATTGTGCTCAACTTTCCAATTTCAGTCTTTTCACATATCATGTACTACATATTAAAAATATATACATATATATATATATTATAATCAAAATATTCAAACTGTGACTAACTGGCAATTTATTAAGTTGTGACTTACCAATATTATCACAACACACCCACTCACATTTCCAAGAGCTTCTTTTCTTGACTTTCTTCTTCTTTCTTTACTTCTCATTGACTTGTAAAGATAATTTCGAACAGTTTTTGCCCAAGAATATTCTGAAAGTAGGCTTAAATTCTCACAATACTTCATTGCTCACCAACATATAGTTTGACTTGAGTTGCTGAAAAGAACTTGGTTGAATAGAATGCACAGAATCAATCTGACAGCATCATTATCATAATCTTCATCATCACCTTCTCTTCCTTTCTTTTTGTCCTTTGCTTCTCCATCTTCTGTTTTTTTTTTTTTTTTTTTTTTTTTTTTTTNTTTTTTTTTTTTTTTTTGCCTTCTTCTTCAGTCTTGTATTTTTAAATGCTTCTTCAAACTATGCAACGAATCAAGAGTTGGCCTTTTAGTTTTCTTAAAATACCTATCCAAAAATGATGACTCATGCCTCCTTTCAGATTTGAGCTTTGCTAATTTCCCCTCTACTGGAAGACCAAATATTGTAGAGACATCTTTTGCTCTAATCTTCAACTATTTCTTTTCAAAGCAGAAACTGTTTGTTTCTGCATCAAAAGACTTTAGTAACCTCTCAATATCGGCATCAGACTTCCACAACAACTTTTTGTTGATCAAGCCATTGTAAAATGGTTTAATAAAAGTCCAAAATGGTGTCTCCTTCAACACCTTAAGCTGCCTTCTTGTTAAATTTTCTTTGATTTTATCCATTTTGGTCAAAAAAGACACCATGTTGCATCTAAATTGACTGTACGAAGACCTTTTGCTTTTGACTTTTATTTCTTTCTTTTTCCCTTTTCAGCTTAGGTAGGGGCTCTTCACGCTTCCTTCCCCTTAGGACTAACTTCCTTTTCAGCAGGGTGGTGGGTAGGGTCGAGTGAAAGACATCACTCGCACGAGGAACTTCGCAGCCATCCCAGCTTGCATTAGTTACAGGGTCCGATCCCTAACTCCACTCAATTAAGTTCCGATTTTGCCATTTTCAAACCTGGTAAAACACATTTCACTAAATTTAAAAGAAACTATACATATGCAAATGTGAGACTGTCATGCATCTATAATAGTGTAAATTGTGACTGAAATAACTAAAATTAAATAAAAGAACATCACAAATTGTAGTCTGAGCACTTTTACCAATAGAAAATTAAGCAGACAAATACTTTAAGTTTTAGGTTCTAGAAAGACATCTAAAATTGAAATGTGTGACTGTCATGACTATCATGCATCTATATCAGTGTAAATTTAAAAGAAAATATACATATGTGACTGTCATACATCTATTGTGACTGAAATAACTAAAATTGAAGAAAAGAACATCAGAAATTGTAGTCTGAGCATCATGACTGTCATGCATCTACATTAGTTTAAATTGTGACTGAAATAGCCAAAATTAAATTTGTTTTTCCACTGTCAGTCACAGGTTTATTAAACAACCATAAAAGTAAAGAAACTAACCTTTAAGCCTTATGTTTATTGAAAATTCCAGTTTTCGTTATGGAAATACCTAAAGCAATTGCAAAAAGTGTAAGTTAGACAGGTGACTTCATTAACAGTGCTCAAACTTATATGTAACTATAACATAAATTTAGTATGCTTCTGAACAATAGTCAGAGGTGAGTTTCTCAGTGGTTCAAACTTATTCAAATAGACTACTAAGTATAAAACAACCAAAATCATGTAAGTAAATTGCAAATAAAAAAAATTAAAAAACTAAACCAAATTCCACATGAAAACCCCAACTCAAAGAAAGAAAACTCATATTTCAAGATTAACAGTGCTCAAACTTATATATGTGACTGTAACATAAATTTATATGCTTCTGAACAACAGTCATAGGTGAGTTTTTCAGTGATTCAAGCTTATTCAAATAAACTACCAAGTATAAAACAACCAAAATCATGTAAATAAATTACAAATTTTTTTTAAAAAAAAAAACAGAACAAGATTCCACATGAAAACCCCAAATCAAAATTTCAAAGTTCAAAGTTCAAATCACGCACAACCAAAATCATGTAAATAAATTACAAATTTTTTAAATAAAAAAAACAGAACAAGATTTCACATGAAAACCCCAGATCAAAATTTCAAAGTTCAAAGTTCAAATTGACAGGACCTTCCCCGAATTCCACCCTGGAACCCGGAGTGATCCTGCGGGCATCCAATATCAAGGAAAATCCTATCAAAATTTCGGCAGAACCTCCCCTGAAATTGGACGAACCCTTTTTCTCCACGAGACCTGCAAATGCACTTCTAAGCTCCACAGCTCCTCTACCACAACCAAAAGGGGTCTCCAACCCAATTTCAATATCAATTACTTAAGTTTTCATTAGGTTATCAGAGCCACGCTACAAATTTACTAAGAAGATGAAATTTACAAGAGTAACTAGTTCCTACGATTTCACAACTTCCCAAGAGTGCCTCGATGTCTTTGGCTTGACCGTTCCACCGCTACAACCTGGGGGGAAAATTAAAACGACCAAGGAAAAAACTAATAAGATAACTCAGTGAGTGGACATAAACCAAAATAAGCATTTACAAACTTTTACTTTCGAGTTCCTAAAAATTTCGCAAATTTTCCTTCTTGAAATCCCCCAGTTTAAAATAACTTTCATAAAAATCCACTGAAAACTCGGTCTTAAAAGTCCGCATCGGAAATCCGTTTTGAAAACTCTGATAAATTGATAAAATTGTTCAAGCTCTCAAAATATTAAATAAGAACTGAAATTTGTATAAATCCAGAATTATTTTGTAAACTGTTTCGATGAAGAAATCTCTCACCCAACAGTTACCCACTGAACCTGCCGTACATGCGCAGGGCCCACAACCTGCCGTACGCATGCAGGACCAATATCCTGCCGTACATGCGCAGGGCCTACGACCTGCCGTACGCATGCAGGGCCAATATCCTGCCGTACATGTGCAGAGCCAGGGTCTGTCATACACATGCAGGGCCAATATCCTGCCGTACGTGCACGCAGGGCCGCCCCCAAAGGGCAAAGCATCCCGACACACGGCCCAAAGCCTATGTGTGTGCCGTGATGGGTCCCAAAGACCTATATAATCTGATAACCTGAAGGGTACTGCGAAGGGTGGTTTGAAAATCCTTTTCCCATAAATCTCTTTTCGCCCATAAAAACATATAAACTTTCTAATATTGTGAAATCATTATAAAATCTCTTTTTCGATAACCAAACCCGTAATATTTCACGATACGAATAACCACATGTGTTTACTTTGAGAAATCATAATATTTCCATACTCAAGAATCGAATAATATTTCTCGATTAATAAACTCAATTAAAACTTAAATATAAATACGAATTAAATCATAAAAATTCATAAGAAATTTATAATAAAGTTTAGGGAATGAAGTCCACTCACAGAGATAGCCTAACCTTGGTCTCCGAATGGATCGTCCTTGGACTCGGGAGTGTCGCATAACACGAGAACGACAATACGTTAGAATACTATTCAATTTACAATCATAAAAACACGTGTACGCTCCAAAATTCTAAATTCAAACTATAACCCAACTTATTCTTAATCCGGTAATTTTCTCAATTAACCTCCATTTTATCTAACTTGACCGAGGATCGTCCGGGTGTCGTTTCGACAACCCAAAAAATGTCTAACTTCACCTCAAAATCACCATTTCTCCGATTTTCTTCAACTAACCATTCTAAATCACAATTGATGATTTCTAAGTTTGGAAATTACTTAAAACCACTTCAAATTATCGCCCAAAATCAAGGATTCCAAGAGATTTAACATGGTTTCCAAATCTCTAATTCCCAAGTTTCTAACTTCTCACAATAATTCCTTAATTCAAGTTCCAATTAACTCTAAATCCATACCATAACCACCAATTGCACCATAGGACTTTTAATTATCCTCAATTAACAAGAATCCGAATTGGCATAATCTCCCAGAAATTCTAAGTTCCAAAATCCTCAAAATCAAACAATCAATAAGTCCCAAATCACCCCAAATCCATGCTTAATCTCACAATTACACAAAACAACCACCCATTCCACTCAAACAAGGCCCAATCCAAAATGGCATAACCCCACTTTCACCAATTTTCCAATCTCTCAAAATTCCTTTAAATTCCTTAATCTAACCTTCAATTCATAATTGCTAGGAGTGATTATTGCCCAAAATTACATACAACACATTCCAATTTCCGAAATCTCAAGGGAATCCGAATTTTGGGTTCTAATTTCCTAAATTCTAACTTCTCAAACATTCAAAATTAAACCACCAATTTAGAGGGAAATAAAGCCTAGAATGGGGGGAAGAAAACCCACCTAAAATAGAGAGAAGGGGCGCCGGAAACTGGTCGGAATTTCGCGACGATGGAGCAGCTGAACTGGTCTTCTCCGGCGTGGTTCACGACTTCAGGGGCAGCTACTGACGTGGGGGCGGCTGGGGAAGGACAACCGGTCGCTGGGGAGGTGGTTCTCGGCCGGCTCGTCGCTTGGTGTCGCCGGAAATGGTTGGAGCTGCAAGCTCCAGTCGCGCGCAGGGACAAAGAGAGATCGGGAGAGAGGGAAAGGGGCTGGGGGCGTCGGGAGGTGGCTGGCCGGCGACTGGCGACGTCGCCGGCGAGTCTGGGTGGCCGGAGATGGCTGGCGTCGCGCAGGGGAGAGAGAGAGGAGGGGGCGTCGGGCTGGGCTAGGCTTGTTGCCTTCGCCTGCGCGTGGAGAGAGGAAGAAATAGGGGGTGAGGGAATATTCCAGAATTTTCTGGAATATTTAATACCATTTCTTCAAAATTACAAGTTTGCCCCTCACTTTGAACCTCCATATTTCTCAAACCGTAACTCCAAATGACGCATGCTACGTGTCTACGAACTCGTCGAGTCAAGCTCTACGCAACCATGTCAAAGTCAACTCTAAACTCCAAATAATTTAAAAGTCAACCATGAGCTCCTTTATCACGTTCATAACTTTTTAACTGTAACTCTAAATCACCCATGCCGCATGTCATTGAACTCGTGAGCTCAAGACCTTCCTAACGGACCCAAAGTCAAAGCTAAAATCTTGTTATATCCAAAAGTCAACGTTGGGCCCTATTATAGTGTACTTAAAAGGTACGGGTCGTTACACAAATCAAGCGCACGAAATTTATTTACAGACCAAGCCAAGATGGATGACTATACTACTTACACTGAAATGAAATATTTTAGATAACCCAACACAAACCCCATGAACCTATCTGATAGGAGACCTATGATTTATCAAAACCACTACTATCTGTAATGCAACATGATTATCAATAGTCATCCACGATTTGAAATTATTTGATTCCACATAAAACAGAACTTCAGAGTTCTTCTAACCCTAACTCACAAAAATAAAGGGCATGAGCGAAATCTCACTTAAAAAGAAAATTATACAGAGCTTACCTTCTTGAAAAAGCCCAAACAAGTTTTGCGTGAGAGAAATCTGAGGCGAAATGAAAGCATTCTCAGCTTCAGAAACCGGGGCAGTGATGATGCGAAAAAACCCAAACACGTTTTCTAATGAAGCGAAATCTGAGGGAATAAGGTTTGAAGATGGTGATGAAATCAAATCTCATGAAATGTGTGTGGGTCAATTTGGTAATTCTGTAATAAAATGAATTAATAGGGTAAGCTTTTTCAACTAGATACTATTGGTGTTCCTTCAGTTTTTTGGGCACAACCCATGGGCTGTAGTCGGGCTTTAGTTCATGGGTGTTGGCAAATTGGTAAATAAATTAATAATCATGTACATTTATATATCTTATTTCTTTGAATAGTCAACTAGTAGTGAAACTAAAAGTGTGATTATGTTTTGGTAGTTAAACTAAAAGTTTATTGGATTTTAGTAGTTTTAATCAACTCACCTTAAAAACATTTACATTATTCAGTTCACTAAAAATTGAATTCATTTTTACTAAAAACAAATTCACTAAAAATTAAGTGAGACTGAATTCTGTGAACTAAAATTGAATTCAGTGAGACTCAAACCATTGGCTTTGTCTTCCAATCTCAAACTCACATTGTGAGACCCCGTCTTTTTCTAGTATTTTACTTCCCACTTAAATTAGAATTTTTTAGAAGAACTACTGACTAAGGCTTGACGTCACTAGCATAGAACTCATTTGGTTGTGACGTAATGATGCTTGGTTCGTTGAATTTGGAATTAGAACGATTAAGTTATGAATTTTTCAAGTTGGATAATTAATTATTTTTGGGCCATTATTTTATTTTTCAGAATTTATCTTGAGTGAAGTTGGTTTTTTCATAAAAATTATGGAAGTCAAATTGTTGTTTTGAGGCCATAAATCATAGTACTTAGTCTCACGAGTCTGTAGGATTTTTCGTGGAATTATTTGGAGACCCGAGCAATTTTTGGTGGATTTTTAAATTTGGAGGCGAAAAAAAAAAAGTGACACGGCAGCTAGTGCCACATGTCACGCGCTAATGCGTCAACAAGTGTTGACTACGATGGGTACACGGAACTAAGGTGGGCTTTGTCACATTTGATCATTTACCCTTATTTTAATCTTAGCCCTTGAACTTTATTTAAGAGCCTTTTAATCCTAGTCTTTCATTTTTACATGCTATTTGTCCCACATTGGAAGTGAGATCTTTCTTCCTCACTCCTAAAGCCTATAAATAGAGGAGCCCGTTCCTCATTTTCACTTGCACCTCTTAGTTTGAGTTGAGAGCTCATCAATCTAAGTTCTTTCTCTTTTTAAAATTCTTCTTAAGGGAATCCTTCAATTTGTGAAGGGAACCCAAAAGAGCAAGCTCTAATCTTTTTTGGAGAAGCTCCATAGTTCAAAATTTTTTTATTTTTGTTTGGATTATTAATTACCCCATAAAGGTGGTGATTCATTTCTCTAATCAAAAATAGTCTTTCTCCGCGGTGAAGCTCTGCCCAATCCGTTGCGCCGAAATAAATCTTTGGGTAAAACTTTAAAGTTTGGTTTAGCTATTTAAGTTTAATCTAATTATTTATTAGGCTTTAATTTTGGTGTTTTAGCAATTCTTTTGTGGAGGTTAAGCAAAGGAGGTTTTCAACTGAGTAAGTGAAACTTATCCTTCTCTTTAAGGTTTTTATGCATGATTAATTAGTTAAGTTGGATTATTAGATTAATTTGATTTGGATTATTAGATTAATTAATCATGTTTAAAGTAGGATTTAAATTGCATAATTTAATTGATTAAGTTGGATTAAATAAAATCAATTAATTATGTAATTNGTTGGATTAAATAAAATCAATTAATTATGTAATTGCTAAAACCTAAAGAGTAAAAAGCATGCAAACTAAGTTGGAATTATTTTCTTTGCTTACTTAATTAGTTGGACTTGGTTATTTGTTAATCAATCAATCTAATAATTATTTGAGGTCACCCAATTAAAGTAATTGAACGGCATAATGTCGATGTCAGTCTTACCTGCTGTTGCTATTGCCAGCTTAAGGAACACTGAGATTAATTCTCCTAGTCTCCCCCGTACTGACTTGGTTATGATTGTTTGAACTTTAAGTGGTTAACCTCCAGATAAAATTTGGTTAAGTAGAAACCTTAAGTCCCGAAAATACAGAGACTTGGTTTTTGTAGATAAGTTTCTAGAATTTATTGGGAAGACATGACCGAAAGGTAAGGCCATGCCGAAACTCTGCCAAAACTCTGCTGAAACTCTGCTGAAATTCTATCGAACTTACTTTCACTAAAGTTGGATTTTTGTCGGATTTGGATTTCCAGTTTTCCCAGAAAAGGTTTTAAGGACTTGGTGTTGTGGAAGTAAAAAAAGGTTAACCTTGGACACCAGGTAGGGGATTCTCACACCCTAACTATTGAGATTATTTTTGTGTATCTATTATGTTATTAAATATTGTTGCTTGTGAACTCTGCATCGTTTCTGTATGTCATATTGCACGGTTTTTGGTTGTTATTGATGATCTGAGAGTAAAGGGTGACGAAAAACGCTCACATTGGGTTTCGATGTCCTAAACTTTCGGAAGGGGTATGTACTGACTAGCTAGTCGATTTGTCCTATTGGGGAGGCTAGCTTAAGGGGTACTACCGTGGTAATAGATACTCTTACTACATTATCTTGTTTTGTACTTGGTAAGTGTAGTTGGCTATTTGTGATCGATCATCAGTCAATGATACTTGGGTACCTTAAAATGTTTTGAGAAAATTGCATTCGTATCATTAAAAGTTTCGTAAATTTTCAACGATTAAACTTTGATATTGGTTTTTGACTGGTGAATCTTTACAACTGTTTTCGACATTGGCTATATTTTATTAAATATTTTTACCTATTATTTTCAACCCTAGCCAGGGTCCCTCTGTTGTAAATTTTTATTTATATTTATTCGCAATAGAACAAATCTTTGTAGTACAGATTTCGTAAGAGAGAGATCGAATCCAAGGGAATGTTTAATAAAATGGATACATGTAATATAAACTTTGATTATTTTAAAATTAACCTAGTTTAGAAAGATTGATTGATTGGTTTTTGAAGTTTACTAGACTAGAAAAATAAATAAATTAAGACTAGGAATTTAGATGCAAGAATTAAAAATAAATAAAAGAGCAATAATTTAAAAGGTTAATTGACTTTAAATACCAAATTTTAATAATTTTTTAGTTTAAATACCAAAATTTAATAGCATTTTAGATTAGCTACTAGTTGAAAAGTTAAATATAATAATATAGTAAAGGACAATATAATTCACAAATATTACATCACATGCCACTACAATAAAATATATATATATATATCCATACTATTATAATAATTTATACTATATTGTATTAAAACTAAAAAAAATCAATCCAATCACATTTTAACTGTGAATGTCTTACAATTTAGTTGTGATTGTCTTGGTAAGTTGAAAAAGACAACTCCCACCACTATACTAAGTATTATTTTGAGTAAAAGTATTGTTTTGACCTCCATTTATACTATATTGTAATACAATTGTGGATGTATCACAATTCAGCTGTGATTGTCATTCAGTTACAATCACAACTAAAACTGAAGTTGAGACTATATTAACTAATTTCCAAGACAATATAAAAGTATCAAGGACAATTTTGTCAAAACTTTATAAATTTTATCTAAAACTTTATAAATTTTATCTAAAACTCATCATAGGTGGGCCAAAGAACAGTAGAAGGGTAAATTTGTCAAACAAATAAAGCCCAAAACAAATGGGCTATAAATTTGTGACCTATTCTAAAAATCAAGTTCATTAGTTAATAGTCAAACCTAAAAATTATGGGTTAAATTGATTTTCTAAAAAAATATTGAATTAGGTATTTAATCCTAAATTTCTATAATATATTCCATACAAAAAAATAATTCAAAGTACCCTAAAATGCCTAAATCTCTAATATCTTATATCTGATTCTAAAACAAATAGAGTTTAAATAATATACTAATTTCATTTATTAATTATACTAATTTTATTTAACTGTATTAGTCTCTAGCGCTCATTATAAACACCTTATATCTCATAAAACCTAATATATGGATTTAGTTTCTTCAATATTTTTTATAAAGGTAGCATGTAATATGTTAAATAAATATATGGTAAAATTTCATTCAAAATTTCTGTATTTTAATATCAATTTCCATCATTTCCGTTTAATTTTTGTTGAAATTTAAAATTTTCCGAAATTTCCGCGAATACGGAAATTTAACTCATTGTTACTAATTACCCTTTCCCTTTTTCCTTCTTTTATTTTTTTCTTTCAAGCACTGGTGAAAGGACTCAATAGAAGACTTTTACCATATGTGAGTATGTGCTTTGAATCCCTTTACTGATGGATGCATGTAGTTAATTTGGGACTGTGCCAATTTGATAAGGTATTGAAACCATCATGCCCAAATAAGTGTTAAATAAAATGACTAGCTAATTGGTTCTTTTATCTATGACAAGACTAGTAGTGATTGGTGTGTAATGACTTAATTAATCGTATTAATGTGATATGTGCGGATTGTGAAGAGATGCAAAGTGTGGTGCAGCTTGCACTCAAGGCCAAAGGTGTGCACAAGGGCATGTGCATGTGGGACCATTTTATGTTGCCTCTTTAGTGCTTTTTGTTTTTTTTTTGACCAAATGCCTCTTTAGTGCTTTACTGAGCACGTTGAAATTGAAAAAGCCAAAGAAGGGTTAAATGAATGAAATTGTACATGAGAATCTTGGAATGTTCATAACTAAGAGGTTAGGATTATTTTTTCTTTGAGTTGAATTTGTTGAATTTCAGGTTATTGGTTGATACAGCTTACCAGTAACAATATGTAAGTATGACTGTAATTGTTACTGATAAGCAGTAACAATACGTTAGTGAAAATATGTTTATTATTGTTTATTAGTAACAATATATGTTAGTAAGGCTATGATCCTTACTATTTAATTCCTAGTGAATAGTGATCAGTCTGCATCAAGCTACGACTGCATATGAGAGATCAATCAGTCTATAAAACTGATCAACAAGCAGTTTCAGTTTCTCTGCCGATCTCTTCCCTTTTTATACCCAGGTCAAGCTCGCTTTAGTACTCAAGTAAACACTCTGTCTCTCTCTCTCTCTCTTTCTCTCTCTCTCTTCTTCAGTTTGTATGATGATCT
>QANT01002437.1:0-52488 GCA_003254885.1 Purshia tridentata
GTGGGGTGGGGTGGGTTGGCGCGGGGTGGGGTGGTCCAGTGAGGGAGAGAGGAAGATGAAGAATTTTTTTCTTTTTTTAACTAGAGGGCAAAAAGGAAAGGAAAAAAAAGGTAAGAGAGTGATTAACTCAACTCAAGAGGATGTTCAGAATAGCCTCATTCTTTTTCATGCTTTGAAAAGCTGCCGCATTTGGCAATCAATCCATCAATTTATCTTGACCCCTAAACCCACCGACAGTATTGACCGCTCGCTCAACCAACGATTAAACAAGAGGTGGAGGATTTTGTTGAATCTCCATGAACACTGTGCCAGTCATTACATAATTGCAGCCTTGCAGGTTTATATAGATATCCGACAAAGATGATTTGATGCAGCAATAACTTGCTGGCACAAAAGTAGCAAGGACCCAGCTGGGGTTGTGAAACACATTCCACCCAACATCAGCCAATTGAAATATTTTTCAGAAAGTAGGTAATTGGTAAAGCTATACATCCATGATTGCAGAATAGATTCAATTTGGAACACACATTTCAATACATCTAATCGATAATTCATATTTACAGTCTGGTCAGACTGTTTGGTCATGTTTTATATATTGGTAACAGTGTAACACAAATGGCAAACATCTAAAATTGTGAAAATAGTTGAGAAATATGGATCAGAAGGGGGAGAGAGCTTACAAAGCGCACTGTTTAGTTCTATCCTATCCAGTCCAAGGCCACATTAATCCCATGCTCCAATTCTCCAAGCGTTTACACCACAAAGGACTCAGAGTCACACTCGTCACCACTCGCTCCTTCCACAACACCGTGCATGGAGGCTCCTCATCATCACTACCGTCCGTTACCTTGGAGACCATATCCGACGGCTATGACGAAGGGGGCATTGCAAATGCTGAGAGCATCGAGGCCTATTTGGACAGCTTTTGGAAAATAGGCTCACAGACTTTGTCGGAGCTGCTTGACAAGCTTTCTGAGTCAGGCCACCCAGTGGACTGTATTGTGTATGATTCATTCTTGCCTTGGGGTCTTGACGTGGCCAAGAGGTTTGGAATAGTTGGGGCTGTTTTCTTCACTCAGTCTTGTGCTGTGGACAACATATTATATCATGTCCAACAAGGGCTGCTCAAAGTTCCTCTTTCTGAGTCTAAAATTTTGCTTCCTGGATTGCCACCACTTGAGCCTTCGGACATGCCGTCTTTTGTGCGTGTTCCTGACTCGTACCCTGCTTTCTTTAAAATGGTTGTGGATCAGTTCACTAATATTGGGGAAGCTGATTGGGTCCTCTGCAACACATTTTATGAGCTGGAAGAAGAGGTACGTAATTGATCGAGTTTATTTATTGGGGTTGTGCTTATTTGATCAATAACTTAATGAAGTGATAAAATACAGGGACTTTTCGAAAAAACAAAAATGCTTGCAATCCTGCAAAGCAAGATTCCATCTAAAAAGCGAATTGTGTTGGATAGTGATACTAATCCTTGCTTAAATATAAATGTAAATTATGATTAATTAACTTAATTTGTATATATAGTTGGTGGATTGGATGTCAAAGTTATGGCCACTGAGGACAATCGGACCAACCATACCATCCATGTACTTGGAGAAACGACATGAAGAGGATAAAGAATATGGTTTCAGCCTCTTCAAGCCAAAAACTGAAGCCTGCATGAAATGGCTAAGAGAACGACCAAAAGGGTCTGTAGCTTATGTGTCGTTTGGGAGCATGGCAGAGCTTGGAGCTGAGCAAATGGAGGAACTGGGTTGGGGTCTGAGGAGGAGCAACAGCTACTTCTTATGGGTGGTCAGAGAAAAAGAAGCAGCCAAACTCCCAAAAGGGTTTGTGGAGGCGACATCTGAGAAGGGTTTGGTGGTCTCATGGTGCCCCCAATTGGAGGTTTTGGCACATGAGGCTGTTGGGTGCTTTGTGACACATTGTGGCTGGAACTCCACTTTGGAGGCCTTGAGTTTAGGGGTTGCAATGGTGGCAGTGCCACAATGGAGTGACCAAAGCACCAATGCCAAGTACATTATGGATGTGTGGAAAATGGGGCTTAAAGCTGAAGCTGATGAGAAGGGGATAGTGAGACAAGAAGCAATAGAATATTGTGTGAAAGAGATATTGGAGGGAGAGAGGGGGAAGGAAATCCAAAACAATGCATCCAAGTGGAAAATATTGGCTACAAAAGCTGTGGATGAAGGTGGAAGTTCTGATAAGAACATTGATGAGTTCATTGCAAAATTCGTTAAGCGCTAGATGTACCACACATTTGTGTATACCACATATGTGCCATATATATATGCACATCTTTAATACAGGAGAAATACACTTGTAGGTGAAATCTTTTTGTATTATAAATGTAGTATGTGGGGCAAAAAATGTGGTACAAATAATTTTATCGTTAGATTTTAGTGTGTACAAGCAAAGTATACCAAAATCTAAAATGTGTGGTATTTTTTGCAAATTAATTGCCTAGAAGTTCTTTTGTGGAATAAATGAGCTTAATTACATTATACAATTTACTCAGTCTATTATTTCTGCTTGTCCAATTCGAAATTTATTGAATTAGCTAGCTGGTGAGGTTGGACCTTCTACTTTGGGAGTAGTATAACTAAGCCACAATAAATTAAAACACTATGTTTGATTCTAACACCAATCGTACATATACATATATATATTGGCAAGTTAATTTCAGAAAAATCATATGGTGCTTTCCTGTCATGAAATTCTTGGCTTCCCCACTGTGTATGGTACAATGTTAAACATGGATCACGAGTTGAAGAAACCTATCATGGACATGTATTGGGAGTTCTTTTTGGAGTTGACGAAAACAGTGAAAGGAAAAGCAAAACTAATACCAAATCCATAAGTACACTATTGGACTTCAAAACCATAATCGGACTAATGGGTTTCTTTTGAGACTTGCAACTCTTCAAAGGGCTCCCACAAAGCCCAGGATTGCCTGCATAGCTTTCCGGTCCACGCAAAGCGAAACTATTGAACTGAGGGAGTGGCCCAGACAGAAGGTTGTGGGCCGCACTAAATGTTTTGAGCCTGGGAAGCAGCCCAAGTTGGGACGGAACCTCACCAGAGAAGCTGTTGTTTTGAAGCAAGAGCACGTTGAGCCAGGTGCAGTTGGAAAGGTCTGGGATCGGACCCGAGAAGTTGTTGTTGGAGAGGTCGAGGTACGTGATGTACGGAACAATGGTTTTGCAAATGTTTGTGGGAAGAGGTCCATGGAGTTTGTTCTTCGAGAGGTCCAGGCTTGTTACGCCGAGGCAACTGGCTAAGCACAACGGAAACTGGCCCTTCAGTCTCAAATTTGAATAATTCATGGTGAAAGCTTTTTCGTGCAGCGAACATGCCGGAGTCGTACAGATTCCGTTGACGTCTTTGTCTCCAAAGGTGAAACGAAAACAACAAAACAATAATATCAAGCAAACGACAACCGCCGTAGAATTATTGCCAACAACATCATATATATCGCCCTGTGCCGATCATATCAAAACCTGAAACAAGTTTAAACTTTAAAGGCTTTAGCGACAGAAAATGATCGAACCCAGCTAAAAATACTGAAACCCACAAAACTCTAGTCATTAATTAATTACATCGATGGTATATAAAAAAATTATTAGATATATATTTTGTTCATCAAATAATATCATACTATTTTAATCGTTAAATTCCGAGTCTACATAGACTTTATTTATTTATAACAAATTCAATAATACTATTAAATAAAGTGAGATAGTATTACGGACAAAAATATAAGATCTTTTATTCCAATCATAGTTTGAGTCTTTAATGCTTTTTCTCATTTGACTAGCTTACAGATAACATCATCCTAATTATAAGATATGGCTGTTGATGCAGACAACTGCTTGCCTTATAATGTTTAAAGAGTTTTACAGGTTTGATTATCTCAAAAGGAAAAATGAAAAAGAAAAAACAAAGCTAAAACCATAACCAGCTGCTGCCAACATAAGTACAGCATTGGACTTGAAGACCCCAACTACACTAACCACCTTCTTTGGAGATGACCGTGGGCAAGACTTGAGAGGGGCCCCGCAGAGTCCAGCATTGTTTGCGTAACTGTCAGCTTGAATAATAACATTGAGGCCGAAGTCTGGGACCGGCCCAGAGAGAAGATTTTGGGTCACACTAAATGTTTTAATCCTAGTGAGCTGACCTAGTTCTGGAGGAATGTTACCCTCAAACTGGTTGTTGTCAAGTTTAAGAACATTCAGATAGCTACAATTGCCAAGACTCGATGGGATTTGCCCTGAGAATCTGTTGGATGAGAGATCGAGAGTGGTTAGGTAAGTGTTGATGGACGAGATATCATGAGGAATGGACCCATTGAGCTCGTTGCTTGAGAGATACAAACCCGTTAAGCTTGTGCAGTTCTCTATTCCTCTAGGAAACGGGCCCTTCAGGCCCAATTCCGAGAGCCTGAGGTTTAAGACTTTGCTTTCGTGAGGGTGCCAGCACTCGACTCCCAGAAAGTTGCAGATGAAACCTTCGGTCTTGTTGCTGAAATTCCATGAAGACTTTAAGTAACCTAACGGGTCTTGGAGTGAGTGTTTTATGCTTTTCAAGCAGTTGATGTCACTCTCAACGCCAGAGCTGAAGTTACAACTGAGCAGTAGCCAGAGGACTACATGCAACATGCCAAGATGTGATCTGCTCAACAAGTACATAGTGAAAAAATTGCCTGCTATACATTCAATGATGGATACAAGAGCCCAGAAAAAAACTGAAACAAATAATTCAAAACTAGCAACAGAAAATGAACCCAAATACCTAATTAATATTCAGAGCTAGAGCTAATATTTAAAATTAAAGATAGTACATGAAACCCACAAAGCTATATAACTAGCTTATATATAATAACACCAAGGGTCAAAGAACCCAAACAAGGGGTTATTGAATCAATATTTTCCCTCTTAATTTTCCACACGGAAGAAAAGACTCTTATTACACGCAGTCAACAAAATGCAAGTGTGATTATTCTTCCTCGTGTTTTTCATTCGAGGCTCCTTTGTACAAAAAACAAAAAAAAAATGCAAGTGTGATTTACAAGTCCATTGTTATTTGATTATTTGCATGCAGGACGTGGCCTAAGTAAATAGTAGTCTGTCAATAATTACATAAAAAGACGCGTAAATGATGCATATAGAATCGTCCCATAAAAATTTCTCTCTAAACTGGCGGAAAGCTATTTGAATAAACTGAAAAAAAAAAAAAAAGATTTACAAGTCCATTGTTATTTGATTATTTGCATGCAGGACGTGCCCTACGTAAATAGTAGTCTGTCAATAATTACATAAAAAGACGCGTACATGATGCATATAGAATCGTCCCATAAAAATTTCTCTCTAAACTGGCGGAAAGCTATTTCAATAAACTGAAAAAAAAAAAAAAGTGTAAATGTATAAACTTTTATCTGTGATAGCGTTACCTTACTCTCACAATATGCATAATAGTGGTTAAGTGAGGAAGTTAAGGAGAAGCTGATGGGGCTTATGAAGACCAGCCATTTTGTCAAACTTAGAGACGGCTTGGTGTCTTGGACTGGTAGTGCACTATAGAGTCTATAGACGAGTGAGAGTGCTTGGCTGCCCATTATTTTCTCGTTTTTTCCAAAAAAATGGAACTAAGAAATTTATTTGTTTATTTTTCTATCTGAAAAGACACGTAAATTCCAAGTGTAGTGGTTTTAAGATATTGAATTCGGTAGAAAGATACCTATATAATATTATAATTGAAGAAGATTCTAAAATCAAGATTTGCTCATCAATCAAATGCAATTTCCATGGAAGATGCAGCCCATTTTTTAAGAATATCAGTCATCTTCTGCATTTTGACCATCTGACAGCACAAATCAACTGCCCTTTGGAGGCAAACTTGGTCGTTCCTATACTAGCTTCTATTGGCCATTCTCTTGCAATGCAAGCCCAATTGTGTCGATTTCTCATTTTTGGCAACTTTTGCTTCCAAACTTGATCTAGATTGTATCAATTGTGTTCATATGTAATGTTCTATTTTCATGTTCATGTCTGTGTTTGAGTGACTGTGAGTCCAATTCCATACTGGTTGTGGCACTGCTTTTGCCGCGACGGCTAAACAGAAAATTACGAAATACACATCCAACAATTTCAACAATTTGAAGTTGAGAAAAATATGATGAACGGAGACAATTCTAACTATGAAGTTTTACAATCATATTTGGATCAAGAAATGAAGTTTTAAAATAATAATATCATCGTCTTGCCTAGGATCAAATAAGAAATCAAGGGCCAAGCAGGCAAAAGCAGCAATGAAATAGACAGTTCCATTCACACAATGACACAAGTAGTATATAAGTATGCCTTATGCTTACAGGGTTTAATTGAACATATAAATAAGTTCTAACTGGAATATTATACAGGTTGGGTTGTAAGGGACTCAAAGACTCAAAGTACATAATTCAAAGATTACAAAATTATGATTTTACAGTGGTATGTCTAAGAAAAGCAGGTTGAGACAATAACTGAACCATAAACAATATATGTAGTAATAATTGTTTATTTTAGCAGTACACCAAAACAAATAATTACAAAGGGGTAATGGCTACATATTAATACACTCTTTCATACCTTTTTTCAATTAATCTCCCTCATCTCTCGAGCAACAATAAGTTCCCCTATACAATCGGTACCACCAGTGTCTGTAGGCCTCGTCAAAATGTCGTCTTCAATTGTGAAATTATATTTCTCCCCAATGGCCCTCAGAAGCTGGTATACTTCAAACATGGAAGGCCTCTCCTTGGGAGTTGGCAACACACAGTTACATGCTACTTTGAGAAACTGGAAAAGCTCTTCATCCACACCCTTCCCAACCAAGGATCTGTCAATTGCATCCGGGAGTTGAGATTTGCTTGACAGCTGCATTATCCATTCCACCAAATTTCCTTTGAAGTCTTCAGGAGCTTTTGATATTTGGGTGGCTCTCTCACCAGTCACCAACTCAAGAAGAACAGTTCCAAAGCTGTAAACATCTCCCTTTGGAGTGGCCAAAAGAGTTCGTGTATACTCAGGAGCAACATAACCCAGATCCCCAAACTCCCCATTCACAAAAGTACTCAAATGTGTATCAATTGGATTCATGAGCCTAGCAAGACCAAAATCAGATATTTTGGGCTCATAATCCGCATCCAGTAAGATGCATTTGGAGCTAATGTTTCGGTGGATTATTCGAGGATTGCAGTTATGATGGAGCCATGCTAATCCTCTGGCTGCCCCAATCCCAATTTTAAGCCTGGTAGGCCATTCCATAATCTTCACCCCGTCATCCACAGGATGTAGCTGATCATGAAGGGTACCATGAGGCATGTACTTGTAGACCAAAAACCTTTCCTTTTTTGCCACGCAAAAACCTAAAAGGGGAACCAAGTTACGGTGTTGTACACTCCCCAAAGTAGCCATCTCAGACAGAAACTCTTTCTCAGAGTGTTGAGATTCCTGCAACCTCTTGACCATAAGTGAAGTGCCATCATCAATCACTGCCTTGTACATAGTTCCGGTTCTTCCTGACCCAATGATATTGTCTTTGCTGAAACTGTTGGTGGCCTTCATGAGATCACTCAGCCTCATTTTAGAAATAGACTTCTCAAACATGGAAACCTGAAGTGAACTAGCTTCATTACAATGCAATACATCTCAAAATACTAACAATTTAAACTTAATCTTTTGTTAATAAGCAATCAACACATATAGAGAGAAAGAGAGAGGAAACATAATTAATCAGGCTATCATTCATTATATGTAAATTTTTAATTGTTTCTAAAAGAGATGCTCTGTATTAGCTTGCCTTGATGCCTTTAGTTCCCTTCAAACTCTTTGCCCATTTGTTCCCTTCAGGGTCCTCTTCCTTCTTCCTTGCAGACACTCTGCGCATGAAGAACAACAAACCAATAACCACAACTAGTGCTGCAAAAGTTGCACCACCAACACCTGCTGCCACAATAACTACACTGTTAGACTTCTTTGCAGATGACTGGCACGTCTTCAGAGGGGGCCCGCAGAGTCCAGGATTGTTTGCGTAACTATCTTCTTGAATTGTAGAATTAGTACCAAAGTATGGGACTGGCCCAGTCAGACGATTGTTGGCCACACTAAATGTTTTAATCCTAGAGAGCTGACCAAGTTGTGCAGGAATTTGACCATCGAACAGGTTGTTATCAAGCTTAAGCACATTCAGATAGCTACAGTTGGAAAGATTAGTTGGGATTGTCCCTGAGAAGCTGTTAGATGAGAGATCCAGAGTCGTAACATACGAAATGATTCTACCGATATCATCAGGAAGGGATCCATTGAGCTTGTTGCTTGAAAGATCTAAGCCTGTTAGGCTTGAGCAGTTTGCTACTCCCCGAGGAAACTGGCCCTTGAGTCCCAAATCCGAAAGCTTGATATTTAAAACTTTGCTCTCATGAGGGTGCCAACACTCAATTCCCAGAAAGTTACAGATGAAACCTTCAGTCTTGTTGTTGAAATCCCATGAAGAGTTCAAGTAACCTAAAGGGTCCTCGAGTGATCCTTTTATACTTCTCAAGCAGTTGATATCACTCTCAACACCAAAGCTGAAACTACAACTAAGCAATAACCAGAGAACACCACCAATAAAAATGCCAAGACATCGTCCACCCAACAAAATATGCATAAAGAAAGCCATCAAAATCTCCTAAATTGCTATTTAATGATATCAGAGCTCAAGATACTGAACTCACAAAACCCCAGCATTAGATTACACCAAACCCTGAAACAAAGCAACAGAAAATGAACCCAATCAGAACTAAAAAAAATACTGAAACCCAAAAAACTGCAGCTTTGAATGACATTAAATTTGGAAAACAAATTCAAAATCAACACAGATAACAATACCCAATTCAGTCACCTACCAAAAGATTCAAAAACAGGTGTAACAAGCAACAATTTTAATTGATGAACCTGCAAATTCACAAACTACAGACTAAAACAAACACATAGCAAGTCAAAGAAACTTACTTGATCCAGTCGAGTTGACCCAAATATCCATAAACATAAGCATATATATATATTTTTAAAAATCCAGTCATAAACTAGAAAGTTTTAGGAAAAATTTAAAGAACCCACCTGAGAGAGTTCACTAGCAGAAACACAGGAAATCAAAGAGCCCGGAGAAGGGTTCTTGAATCAACAACAAAGCGTCCTTCTTTCCACAAAGACCAAGACTCCAAAGGGTAAACAGAAAAGCAAGTGCACTGTGCACACACAACGTATAAAAAAAAATATATAATATATCCAAAAATGATTAAAGCGCAAATTTCTTGGGAAAATTGGAGATGGGTGTGTGTGAATGGGGATCGTTTTAGCAGAAAAGCTTGGATGGGTCTGATGGGAAGTGGAGAAAGGAGAGGCTAGTCGGGTCAAACAAGGCCGGCCATTTTTGTCAAACTTAGCGACGACTTGGGACAGTGCTAGAGCGCTCTATAGACTCTTCAGAGTGCTTGACTCTCCTTTTCCATTTCCTGGAAAATCAATATAGAAATAAGAAATTTATTTATTTACTGTTGAAAATTGAAATGTGTGAAGCTTTGGTCGTTTAAACCGTTCAAGTATGGAGCCTGAAGTCCTTTGTGCGTGTTTGTGTTCACCCACTCCCTTCCTTTCCAGTGGCTTTTCTGAAAAGTACTTTAGATTAATTTCCTTACAATAGTTCGTTAGGTAATAATTTAAATAATTTCTTTTTCGGCACTAAGATCCACCATCATGAATTCATGATGTATTATTTTAAAAATATATTTTTTATAGTTTTTGAAAATCAAGTGTATTTGGAACATAAAAAGCTAAACTTCAAATATTGCTTTTGTAAATTTTTTTTTGGTTAGGTGTCAAGGCTGTTCGAACTAATTTGTGCATACCTCAATTAATTCTTTCCTAGTTTGATTAAAGGCATGCTATATATATTGGAACTGGAAAAATCACGAGAGGTAAATCTCTCTTAGCATGGCTTTGTGAAAAGTTGAATTAGTGACTACTGAAGAGTAAACTCAAAGCATTTGTAATTATTCTAATAAATATGATAATGTCTCAAAATTATTATGAAAAAATTAAAAAAGATTGGAATAAGACCAAATTTAAGAAAATGAATGATCCTGTCACTATTCATCAATATAAAACAATAAAATTATGTTATAATATTATAGTGGCACTAATGGAAAATTACATGAACATTCCATATATATAAGTAACGTCCAAACGTTCAACTTTACATGAGACTAAATAAAAAAATAATATAAATTTTAAATCATTGTAACGTATAAAATGAAATTTTTTAATTTTTCAATTAAAATATAATATATTTTGACAGATTTGAAGTTTGTTCCAGATTAAGGTTAACCCAATCAACTAAGGTGGTTTGTGCCCATAAAATTGAGTTTATATTGAATTTAGGCTCATTTTGGTAATTAATCTAGGCAGAGTCCAGTAGAAGTGATTATTGATGCGTTCTACAAAAGTTCTTAGTCCATCTCCAATCCGTTTTTCATTTATTCATCAAATTTGAGTAAAAAATTAACAAATTTTCTCCTCAACAGAAAAAAATAGTAATTTTTTCTCCAAGTTCTTGTAAAAGTCTCATTTTGCCTTTAAAACATCATTTAGTTATGTGTTGTGTTTCAAACTTATTCCCTCTTCATAATACTCAATTTGACTTGAGAAAAAATATAGAAGTTTTTCAAATAAGGTTGAGACGGTGGTGGTGTTTGTCTCTGGTTAAACATTTGACAGTGAATTGGAGCATACTCTACTATATTCTTTGACAAGTTTCAATTTGGGAAAAGTTGACATCTCCTCTCATTTTCTTAATTAATAAATTGTGAGACTTGAATTCTAATCAGCATTAATTGTTAATTAATTTTTAATTTATGTAATTAGTTAAGTTTTGTTTTCTTGGGCTTTGGCCCCCAAACTTGCCAAAAAAACTATATCATCATATCATCGTCAAGACTTGAACTCATTGATGTTTAACTACATTTTCAATGTAGAGTCGTTCTTGCCATTAATCCTCATTAAGGAGGTGTATTCATTGCCACACAAATTGCTCATTATTAAAGTAGTACATGGTTGGATACTTGCTATTCTTGTTCCATAAATTTCGTGTCCACCATTCACAATATTAGGACACCCTTTTGTTGAAAAGACAATTGTAATTAAACTTGTTAAAAATAATACTTGCTATAAAACCATAATATAAAGCATTTGAAATTGAGTTCATGAAGATATAACAACAACCAACTTGAGCCAAATGGGTTTAAAAATTGAGTTGAATTTCAAAAATATTGGGTTGTTCCAATTCAAATGGCACTCTTGCATAATTAAGAGATGATTCCTTTACCCATTAAGCTTGAAGAAGCACACAAATCCTTGTACGACAAAGATGTTTTTCATAGTCCTGTCCAGCACATATAGGGCCGGGCAGGTGGCATAACCTTAACGCCACTCCTTAGTTCACTAGCAACCCTCCCGCGGCCCAGCCCATACAATTTCGCTAGATCCTTCTATCCAAGATTCTTCAACGGGGAAGTAGCCAAAATGAGAGTGCTCCTTAAAAAGCAGAAGAAAGAGGGCTGCGACATAAAACACTCTCGCTTGCTTGTCTGAACTTTCCTTTCTCTCTCTCTGTAGGGATTGCTGAGTAGCAGCCACACACACACACTCATCGAACCAGCCCATCTCAGCAGCCATGGATTGATCGGTTCTAGGCGTAATTTCTACAATTTCTTCTGGTCTTTTCGGTAGTTAACTCCTTTCGCTGCTAATTCACTCACTTTGCTTAATTTCCGTACCATTATCTCCAGATCGGCGCCGTTTCTTTCCGCGGAAATTTATTTTCCCACGAAAATTCTTCATTTTCCCCGGAAAGTCAGAGAAATGTTTCCCGCGAGAACAAACGGGTTGTTGTTGTCTGGTGTCTTGTTCGTCAATTTTAAATTTTTTTAACGTTTTGCTTTGACTTTTTTTGGTTAGGGTTTTTGAGCATCTTTTGTGAATCTGAAATTTGGGATCTCTTACTTGGATATCTTCATTGCCATAATTCAAGCTTGCAGTAATCACCGGTGAGCTATTTTGTATTCGTTTGTTATACAAATTTCGTTTTTGTCGTTTATCTTTCCAGTTTTGGCTTCGCTTTCTTTGAATTTGTCTTTTTCTGTCAATTTGATTAATTGAGGTTAATGCTCTTCAAGATTGCTACTTTTGCTTATAGAATAACCGTGGAGCTGAGAGTGCATTACACATTTGTTGAGCTAACAGTGCATTTTGATGATTCATAGGACCACTTGCTTTGCTCAGTGTTATCCCACTAATTTTCCAGCTTTAGTATTATTTTTTACTTCATTTGCATACTGAATTGTTTGTTTGAAGTGTGAGTACTGTTCTAAGTCTAATATATAATATGGGACCATTTAATGCTTTAATTAGAGAAAATTCGTTACATTTTGAAGTTGTTCGGACCACTTGTTTTGCTCTCTGTCATTCCACTACTTTAATTAGAGAAAATTCGTTACATTTTGAAGTTCTTCGGACCACTTGTTTTGCTCTCTGTCATTCCACTAAGCTTCCAGCTTTAGTAATACATGTTTTTTTTTCTCTTTTTACTTTATTTGCATTCTGAATTGTGTGTTTTGAAGCGTGAGTACTACTAATCTAAGTCTAACCAGTCCATCTTCTGTTTCTCAAATTTAGTTATATAGGGAAAGTGATGGCTGTCACATCTTTCCTATATTTATTAAGGTGCTTTCATATAGATGGTGCTTACCGGTATTTATTTGAGGTGGCCTGAGAATATTCAGTTTACATCAATTCAAATCCTCTTCTATAACTACAGTGCTGCTAGATTCTCCTACCTTGTTTCCTGTACTCCCATTGAATCCAACACTCTTGTTAATTAGCTTCACAGTTTAACTTCTAAGACCTGAAAGGCTTTCTCTATTCTTTTATTCCCTTATTATTTTCCCACCTGGGTGCCAAAGATGTTGGCATATTTACCTAGATACCTGAGGCATATTCTCATAGCTTATAATATTCCTAAATATCTTGTTATGTGTAAATTGATCTGTCTACTGTTTAGCCATATAATTAGTTTAAACAAGATGATTAAAGGGATCAGATTGTTTGAAACGGAATTTAGTTTGGGAGTAATGTTGAAACCCTTTTTCAATGTAACATGTTGCTGTGGCTGCAGTTGCTATTGCTACTGCTTTGGCTGTCAAAACCACTATATGTGTTGATACTTCTCTTTTTTTCTTTCCAGATCCTTTGCCATGGAAAATACCCAGTCAGTTGCTATGCTGATAGATTGTACGACCTCTAAGATACAGCAGCTTCAGCAAGCATTTGCTGAACTTGAGAGTCACCGGGCTGTCACCCTGAACTTGAAGTGGAAAGAACTTGAAGAGCATTTTCATGGGCTTGAAAAGTCCTTGAAGAGGCGTTTTCATGAGCTGGAAGGTCAAGAAAAGGAGTTTGAAACCAGAACAGTGGAAGCTCAGAAAATGATAGAAAAGCGGCAAGCTGCTGTTGTGGCCAAGGAACAAGCTTCACTGGAGACTCTTCAAGAGAAGAGAGATGCTGCTATATTTGCTATTGCAACTGCTCGAGAGAAGCAAAGGAAGGTATCAACTGAGGAGTCTTCTGTTGTCACTGATGAGGGCCAAGGTGGGTCACCAAGTGTGGAAGAGAAACCACCAGATGTTATGGTTTCTGATAGTAATTTGGACGAAATTAAAAGTCCTGAAAAGGTGAGTATAGAGGTGAAGTCTTATCCCCAGTTAGTGAAACTATGTGAACAGATGGACTCAGAGGGGCTGCACAAATTTATATCAGATAACCGAAAGAACCTTGCTGCCATAAGGGAGGAAATTCCACTTGCATTAATCGCTGCGGCCAACCCTGCCCTCTTTGTTTTGGAATCTTTGGAAGATTTTTACCGCCTGGAAGGGCCCAATATGGATGGGAAGAAGGATTCGAACTTGTTGGGTGTTCGTCGAACCTGTATCATGTTGATGGAGTGTCTGAGCATATTGCTAACAAATCCAGATTTAGTCTCTGCTTCTGATGTAATTACAGAGGAGGTTAAGGATATGGCGGAGGCAATTGCTGAAGAATGGAAGCCAAAGTTGGATGCTCTTGACATGGATGCTAGCAATGGAAACTCACTGGAGGCTCATGCTTTTTTGCAACTTCTTGCTACTTTTGGTATTGCCTCTGATTTTGATGAGGAAGAATTATTCAGGCTAATACCTATGGTTTCACGACGTCGCCAAACTGCTGAGCTTTGCCGTTCTCTTGGATTGACTGAGAGAATGCCAGGTTTGTCTTTATTTGTGCATACTCATTTTAGATGAAAATTTTCGAACGTTTTAGTTTGTTAAATAAACTCTACTGACCTTAAATTTGATCATGTTAACTATTCCAAACTAAAGAATTGCTTTATTATTTTTGCATTTTCTTGCAGTTGATTCTGTTATTTTTGTATTTCACAGGTGTAATTGAAGTATTAGTGAATAGTGGAAGACAAATTGATGCGGTTAACTTGGCCTTTGCATTTGAACTGACAGAGATGTTCTCTCCTGTGCCTTTACTAAAGTCCTACTTGAAGGAGGCTAGAAAAGCTTCTTCACCAGTTAAACCTGGAAATGCATCTCCCACAGCACAGGTTTGTTTTTTACTAATCTATATCACAAAGTAGTAATTTCTATCTTGCTTTTAATAATTCTGCTTAGGAGCAAAGGAATGGACATAAAAATCCCTTAACCATGTCTAAACATCATAATGGGTTGTGTTTCCTTACTCATTTCATCTATATTATGTTTCGCAGTTTTTGATTATCAGTGTAATATGAAGTTGAGTTTTATTTGCTACTGAATGGAAACCCAACTAATTATAACCAAGGATAGCACTGATGTTTGTTGGGTTATCATTGTTTTCAGAATGAGGTGAATGAGCGAGAGCTGACTGCCCTTAAGGCCGTGATCAAGTGCATTGAAGAGCATAAGCTTGAGGAGCAGTATCCAGTGGATCCGCTTCAGAAACGGGTTCTTCAGCTGGAAAAGGCCAAGGCAGACAAGAAGAGGGTGGCTGAAGCTGCAAAGCCACAACCAAAGAGACCTCGAGCTAACGGTGTTGGATATGGGCCCCGTGTCACTAATGTTTCTGCTGACAAGAATTTCTATCCTAGAGTTGCTGATAATAGGTACCCGCAGTATGTGTATGACCGACAGTTTGTTTACCCCGGACCTGCTGACAACCACTGCCCCTCTCTGCTGGGTTCTGCTAATTACAACCTGTCTCCCGCTCATGGAAACTACTTTGCAACCGGCTACCAGTATCAGGCTGCATATCTTCACTAGTTTAGTAAAGATGGCCAAAAGGTGACTATGATCTTCTCAATTTAACGGTTAGTCTTTAACCCGCTGAGTATGGTTGATGTTCCAATGTAATGAATGATATTAGTATCTAAAAAGACCCAAAAAAAAAAAAAAAANAAAAAAAAAAAAAACAAGTCTTGTTAATTTATTAGTTGGATGTACAAGAAGATACTTTGATCCTCTAATATATGTACTTTGTTTTTCTTTTGTATATGTTTTTGTTTGATCTCCATTGTATTTGAGCTTGACTGCTGCACCCATATAGCAAAGCCCTAGTTGTTGGAAAATTGGAAATTTCGGAGCAAAGTTGTTCTTATGAAGCCATGGGGGTGTCAATAATAACCCAATTTCAACAGTCCCCAGCTACTGTTGACCCAGGCGTAATGGCTTTGCTGATTGTGGGACCCATTTCAATCTAACTAAGGCTTGATCTCAATAAATTAGACTGATTAAGCACAAAAAAAGCATAATTAGATCGTTATTCAAATAATAAATGGCATAAAACAGTGATGCCATGGATATAAATTAGTATTTCAATAAGTTTTACAAATAAAAACGGGTGTCGTACATACGGATGTTGTAACAATTATCCGAGAATAGCCACGTGTCATCGTCTGGAAGGCAAAGTGGGGTTAAAAAGCCCAAGCCCAGCCCAGTTTAGAGGAAGAAAACAGTATTTTCGCCCCATGCTGAACTCAGTCAAGCCCAATTGGTCGCGTATCTCGTACGACCCTTTATTGAGAGTCGTCCAATCGTAAAGAATTCTCCTCCAAAGTCAAAACAAAAGTTCGTATACCTCCAGAAAAGACATCCATATTCAAATTCCCGCCAAACAAGAATGAGGATCGCCGAGCTATCAAAGCCGGAGCTCCGGCAAAACCACCACGACTCCCAATCGCAATTGCAATTGCATGAACATCTAATCTCCCAAATCGAGTTCTCAATCAAGCAAGCCGAGAACCTCTCCCCAGACAAGCTCTCACCGGACACAATCTCTGGCATTCTCCGGCGAACCTTGACTCAACTGAACCAGCTCGCTCCGTTCCCGAACTCTCTCAAGCTCGTCATCTGGAAGCTCAGCTATCGCCTATGGAACGCCTGCGTAGACCTCTCCAACACAGCCTCGCTCCGCTCTCTCCCTCCCTCCAAAGCTGAAGAGCATGCCAAGCTCCGTCATGTCGCCGCCGACCTCCTCTTTACTGCTGGAGACGTCTCCGGAGTCCCTTCCCCGAAGCTCAAGTCCGCCTCGTTCTACCACAAGACCGGCCTCATCTGGCACGACCTTCGCAAGTTCGATCTCGCTTCGTCGTGCTTAGAGAGAGCCACCGATCTCGTCTCGAAGGCTGATCTCGATGCTATCTCCGATGCTGGAGAGAGAAAGCTTCTGCTGGACTTGAATATCGCCAGGTCGCGAACCGCCTGGGAAGTGTCGGACCGGAATCTCGCGGTCGCGTTGCTGAACCGGGCCAAGGGCTTGCTATTCGGATCGCCCGAGCACTACAAAGCGCTCGCGTACCAGTACTCGATGTTCGGAAAGAGCGCGCTGGCCAAGAGTGAGAGAAACGCCCTGAACGAAGCGTTGAAGCTCATGAACGAGGCTCTGGATCTCTACGAGAGGGGATTGCATGCGGCGAGAACACGCGAAGAGACTGTGGAACTCAAGGGCCTGAGGTCGAAGACGCTGCGATTCATCTCGGCCGTCCATTTGCAGGTGGGCGAGTTCGAGAGCGTGATCAAGTGCGTGAGGGTGTTGAGGGAAGGCGACAGTGGGAATCAGCATCCTAGCCTTCCAGTGCTGGCCATGAAGGCCTGGTTGGGGTTGGGGAAGTACGGGGAGGCCGAGAAGGAGCTCAGGGGCATGGTGGTAAATAAGGGCATTCCTGAGGGCGTTTGGGTGTCGGCCGTGGAGGCCTACTTTGAGGCGGCTGGGACCGCCGGAGCAGAGACCACAAAGGGAGTGTTTTTGGGGCTGCTGGGAAGGTGCCACGTCAGCGCCAGCGCGGCTGTTAGGGTTGCCCACAGGGTGGTTGGAGATGCCGGCGGCGACGGTGGAGGCGAGGGGTTGAGAGTGAGGGCTAAAGTGGTGGCGGAGCTTGTATCTGACGAAAGAGTGGTGGCACTCTTCGCTGGTGAGGCTGCAGCTAAGCAGAAAACAGCAATGCATGCGGTGCTTTGGAATTGGTACACTCATATTCAATTCAATCATTTTTGTTATCTGAATTCCAGTCTTAGATTTGTTTCTGGTTCCTTTAAGTATTCTGTTCAATCATTATATTGTCTGAATTTTATTTACAGTGCTGCTGACCATTTTCGATCAAAAGATTACGAAACAAGTGCAGAAATGTTTGAGAAAGCAATGCTTTATATTCCATTTGACATAGAAAATAGAATTCTCCGAGCCAAGGGCTTTAGAGTTTTGTGTCTCTGCCATCTAGGTCTCTCCCACCTAGATCAAGCACAAGAATACATTAACGAGGCTGAAAAGGTTTCCTTAATTATATATACAAGATAAAATTTTGGGAATTTGATTTTTCTACTTATTAATGCCTTCTCTGTTTCTGCAGCTTGAACCTAATATAGCTTCAGCCTTCCTAACGGTACCCATTTATCTTTATTATATTCAATGTTATGACATCTTATTACTAGTTCTGTGCAACTTGATGCATCCTTTGTGTTTATGCAGTTCAAGATATATCTGCAGAAGAAAGACGAAAATGGTGCTATCAATCAGATTCAGGCAATGACTACCTGCCTTGATTTTACACCTGACTTTCTCTCCCTTGCAGCCCATGAAGCTGTTGCTTGCCGTGCTCTTCCTGTAGCGGTTGCCTCTCTATCAAATATGCTTAACTTTTATGCCCCGGGGAAATCCATGCCAACAGCTGAAGTTGTAGTTTTACGAACCTTGGTCACAATCCTTACTCAAGAATCTGGGAATGAGCTTGAAGTCCTCAAATTTGTCAAACGTGTTCATAACCGCGCGTCTGAGCTTGGGCCTAGTTGCTTTTTTGGCACAGGGGAGGTCGGAAGACGGGAAAGGAATTGGTTTGCTGTGACTTCATGGAATCTTGGGACGAAAACTGGGAAGGCGAAAAGTTATGAACTGTGTGCTGAATTCTTGAGTCTGGCATCAGATTTTTATGGGCTTCTGGTTGATGGGCAAGTAGAAGAAAACATGGTCTGCAAATCATTAATTCTGGCTGTATCTGCAATTATAGCTTCAGAGAATCAGAGGAAAACCACATTGCCTGAAAGTGAAGTGAAACAAGCTGTAGAACTTCTAGATAGAGCAGGGAAGGTGAGGATTAGCAAATTGTATGCCTTATTTATCCTAATATAAAATATATGACTTGTAATAACTTTGCGCTGTATTTTATGCATTAATATGCTTCATATTACTCTATGTTGAGGATCTGCTTTCCCCTCATAATGGCATTCTTGTATTTATGCAGATACTAAAGTCAATCTCACATGGGACTCAACTTAATGGTGATAAAATTACCACCATTGAGCCTGACCTCTTCTTCATCTACACCTTTTGTGCCTATGATATACATGGAAGGCTCAATGATTTAGGATCACAACTACAGCTTGTGAAGAATTTTGCTAGTTCAAAGGCTTGCAATGCCAAGTACCTCCTTCAGCTTGGCCTCAATGCTTCACAAGGTCGCCAGTCCCATCATGAAGTCGCCACCTTTGCTCTAAACGAATGCCTCTCGGCTTTCCTGTCTTCCTCCTTGCCAGAGTACGAAAATGTGGCTCTCATTGTTCGGAAGCTCATTGCAGTAACCAGCATTCACAAGGGCGATACAGATGACGATGCAGTTTATGGTATGTACAAGCAAGCATACCAAATAATGGTGGGACTGAAGGACAGTGAGTATCCCACTGAAGAGGGAAAATGGCTAGCCATGACAGCATGGAACAGGGCTTCACTGCCTGTGCGGCTTGGGCAGATTGATGTGGCAAGAAAATGGATGGCTGTGGGTTTGCAACTTGCTAAGCATGTTCCTGGAATGGAGACTTACAGAGCATGCATGGAGGATTTCATTAATGGCTTTGAGAAGAAATTTTGTGCCCCCAATGATGGTGAAAACAGACCTCAGCTAGTAGTATAATGTGGATCATGTATAAGAGATATGGTGGACATTCTTGTATCGAAAATTAGTCCCTGGATGGTTTTACTTTCATCTTATATTGTATTAAAGATTCACTATTCGAGTATTCGATTATGGTTCATGTGAAGTAATAGTTAATCTTCGAGTATTTTCCCCCTAACTCGTTCGTTTTGCGTCAAGACTTGTATCTGAAATTACCACCTCTACAACATGAAATAGTTCATATTGCCATTTGCAGAGGGTCCCAGCCCAAAATATACAATTGGGCTAGACCCATGGAACATGGGCCATTTTTACAGTAGTACCCAAACTCGATCGTCCAATGACCGTCCTTTTCCTTTCCCATCTTGGCCTTATCCTCTCTCTCTCTCTGGTATCGTCTCCCATGGAGTCTCTTTCCATGATCCTCTCCTGTTCTCCACCATTCCAAAACCACCTCAAAACCCAGAAACCAGTCACCTCCGGACCAACCTCTCTTTCCCAAAACTCCATGGCTACCTCCATTGTTACTTCCCAACCATTCCATTCTCATGACACCCATTTTCCCTCCATCAAAAACATCCCTTATACCCAACATTCAAACCCTCTCCAAACCCCACTTTTGCTTCTCAAAGCCTCTCCTTTTTTCCAAACCTTACCAAGAACCCAGCTCTCCTTTGTTCTCACTGAGCTCATTGCAATCACTGCTATCACTCTTCCTTGTTTTGCTTCTGAAGCTGCAGTCTCCTCAACTGAGCAAGCTTCGGACAAAATAAACTTGGAATCAGTCTTAGTCTCAATTGACGAGTTTTTCAATAGATACCCATTTTTTGTTGCTGGGTGTACGTTCATTTGGCTGGTTGTTATACCGCTAGTTCAAGAATATTTAAGAAAATACAAGTTTATCTCTGTCATTGATGCATTTCGTAAACTCCGAGATGACCCGAATGTTCAGCTGTTGGATATTAGGGACGAGAAGAGTTTGAAGTTTCTCAAGTCTCCAAATTTGAAGATTCTGAACAAGGGTGCAGTGCAGGTTCAGTTTTCTGAGGGTGATGAAGATGGGTTTGCAAAAAAGGTTTTAGAGAACTTTGGGAACCCAGCAGACACTGTCGTCTGTGTCCTGGGCAAGTAAGTGTAAAAATTTTGCTCTAGCATCGTCTTTTACATGGTTTTATGATTTCTGAATACTAAGTACTAAGTGCTAAGCAGAAGCTCATGCGTTCAAAGATAGAAACAGTTATAATGCGTTGTTGTTCTGGTCTTACTGTCACCTCTCTTTTACCTAATTTTCTTGCAGTGGATGCTGTATTAATATGTATGTGATGAATGTCTAGCTCCAGAGTTTCAAATATTCATTTCCTTTATTGGGTTTAAATGTATCTGTAATTTCAATATCAGCTTCTCTTGTTGTAAGGTAGTTTTGATGGTATTTCTATCAACGTGGCTGAGTTACTGATCAAGAATGGTTTCAAAGAGGCTTATGCAATCAAGGGTGGGGTTGGAGGCACAAAGGGGTGGGTGGTAAGCTTCTTTTCTTTCTTGCTACTTGCTACATCTTCCGTGTTATCTATTACTTAAATTTTAGTTTCTGTCCAGGGAGTTCCATTTTGATCTAAATTTTTTTTTAATTATATGCCATTCGGGAGTATATAGCTCCATTATTTTTGATTGATTGATCAGAATAGAAAAATCCTATGCAGAGAACTCTGTAATTCTATATTGAGGCAAATTTCCCCATTTCTGCACTTGTACCTGCACCATACAAGTGCAAGTATTATATATATGGGCAGAATTTGAATTTGAATTGTGTATTGTACTTCTAACTGCATAATTATAGTAAAATTTCCAAGTAGCCCTGTGAAATGATTCTCTGCACAGGTTTGAAATTTCTTCTAGGCTGTTTTAAAGACCATTCAGTAATTGCATATAAGAATTTTGAGGCTACAGTTTTAACTCAAGGAGTTTCTAAGTATTTTGGCCAATTTTGCTTTCTTAGATTCTCTGTTTACTCTACTTTTTTCCTCAGGAATCACAAGCGACTCTTTTGCCACCTTCTATGCATATCTACCCCAAGAAGAAGGTAAAATCACAAGAAACTGGGATGAATGGAGGTGTTGTTCAGGGAAAGGAAGACAGCAATGGTGCTGCCTCTGCTGGTCAAAGGGTGGACAATGGACGCATAACCAAGTCCACAGACTCTGTGTCACATGTAAAAAACGGCTCTAGATCATCCTCTCCCTACCCAAGTGTATGTTCAGCTTCTCGATCTCATGACTCATTACAACAAATTGTTTGATCTGTTGATAACATATGTTTACCTTAAGGAATGATTCCATCTCACTGGCTGTAGACTTGTAGTGATGATGGCTCCTATTAATCCATTCTGGTGGGTAGATTTGCACATTCAGAGGCAGTTTAAAACTCCTTTTCCAATAGGATGCCTTGATGGCAACCTTAGCTTTTCCAAATTATTTCAAATGGCTAATGACAATGTTTTCAGGAATGTGGAGCACTTATTTTATGCATACAAAATTGACATGTACCACAAGTTTATGTCTACCTTCCGGAAACTCATGCATGAATACACCCTCAATATTTGATGCAAATTACATTCCAGGTTATTCTATTTGTTTGTTTATTAAAGTTTCTTTTTGGTTTTTTGGATGCAGTACCCAGATTTGAAACCACCATCTTCTCCAACTCCATCGAAGCCCTAAAATCGATGTTGTGACTGGTATTTCTTAGAAGTGGCAACGGGCAAAGCACATTCTTTTATAAGTTTTGACAAGCATTAGTTCCATATTTATTAGATGGAGAGGGGGATTAAGAAAATGAGTTCTCTTGTATCCCTTAGTGGCAGTAATGTCTTAGCTCTGATTTCTCATGTCAGTTTTATAATTTTTTGTCACTAATGTAACCTGGTGTATGTTGAGCTAAACATTTGTCCCAAGGTTATAAATGGCGATTATTGCAGTGGAAAAGTGAATCCAGCAGGACCAGCACACAGTTCTCTATTATACTGCGGTTTATACATAACTATATATGCTGTAAAAAATTGAAGTTTGAAAGGCCTATATTTGTGTACATTCCTAAGTGCACAAAGGGAATCCAGTTCTTAAACACACGAATGACAGCAGAAACGACATGTCGTCTGACACATGATGTAAATATTGAAAGACGGAAAACAGCACTTGTTCCTTCCTTTTCGATTGTCTGTGAATCTGAAGCCCAGACCCGATTGTTAGAGATACCTCAAAAAACAGTGACCCAGGAATAATACCCATCAACCCGCTATCCCCAATTTGCAGTACTACTCACCATCACCACCAACCACTTCAAACGCATAAGCCTTTGAACGACTTAGCTCAAGCTTCGATTTATGGATGTTTTGACATGGGATGGAACCCTCTCGTCACGTGACTTCTGTGTAGCTGCACGTGCTTTTACCGAGAAATGGAAAGAATTCAACCCTGCTTTTCCTCCATGGAAGTGGGTTCCGTGCGCTAAACAACCTTCCCATCTCTCTCGGGTGAAGGGCTACTTGTCGCTGGAGAAGATGAGCATTCTTGGGTCAAGTAAGGCACACGTGCTTTCTTCTCAGGTATTACAGCTAATGCCCAATGAGCTTTTTACATTATTAGCAGAGTTAGTATTTGAAAACTTGAGAGTGATGGTTTGTTAATGTTCTTTACAGGAAGCAGTTGATGAAATGACTCGGACTGAAGGAGAAGAAGAGCTTGACCCCATTGATAATGCTACTCTTGTAAGTTTATTCTATGTCAAGTCTTCAATTGTATTTGTACGGTTGTACCCCATCACCACCCGTGTATTTGTCACTTTCTTTTTTCCTGTTTGCAAGGTTGAGACTGAGACCAACAGTTTTCAAGAATGTTACTATGATTTCCATATAGTGTACAGTGATTCATATCGGGTTCCTGTGCTATATTTTCGTGGTTACTGCGTTGGTATGTTAATCACTTTTTGGGAACTTGGGTTGGTTTGCAGCTTGGGATTGATACATTATTTGACTAGAAGATAAAACTATATTAATGAATCACTTACGTTTGCCTACTAATGTCAATCTCTTATTTGTAAATTTTATACCATATAAACTATTGATCTTTGTGAATGATATAGATGGACAACCTTTGGCATTGGATGAAATTGAAAAAGACCTACCTGCATGCTCAGCAAAGGTGTTACTGGAATCAAAATGGACATTTATAACTCAGGAGGTACACTACACTACTATCTTCAAAGTAATATTCATTGCATTCATTTTGTTATAATGAGTGCAAAAGGCACTTCCTTTTTGCCTTTGTTTATCCCTGGATGCATGCGTTCTGTTCTTTCTCAATCTGTTTGTGCAGCCAGATTTTCACTTGCAAAGATTCATATGTGATGAACAATCTTTGGATCTGCCAATATTTAATCAAGTATCTGAATATGGTAACTGTAGGAGCATCCACACTTAAATAGACCATGGTACAAGTTACATCCATGTGGGACCAGCGAATGGATGAAGCTGCTTTTCCTCGGTGATGAATCTCTGGCCAAAAGTGGAGTAGCAGTTGAACAATATTTGGTGTCTTGGCTCTCCGTTGTTGGTCAAGTGGTTGGTGTTAGAATCCCTTTTGAAATGCTGAATCATCAAAAAAGTTGTAAATGAACAAGTGTTTAAAAGGTTCATATGCAAAAACTGTCTTCCTCAAATCACAATCTCGAAAGGAAGAGCATATATTGTACTTTCCAATGAAGTAAATAGGACAAATCAGGTCATTTTATGTATTCAGACTTACAATTCTTAAAAAAAGCCTTTTCAAAGAAGCCTATTCATGAGTTACAATTTACAAGTAACAACATCTAGACCCTGGACAATTGGGTGATGCCATTGCTACTTCATCTTCCATTTCATGGTACTCCTTAATGGCAGGTTCATATTCAGGCCCAATGAACAGATTTTGTCACATGTTGCGTTTTTAAGTTAATCTGCACTTCTGTCAGCTGTATCTGCACTTATCTCAGCTGTATCTGCACTTCTCTCAGCTGTTCGAGTAAAATGAACCAGAAATTCTGTATTGCCCTCAGCACCCTTAAGAGGAGACTCAATCCATCCATTGCTGCTAAATCCAAAATTCTCTACACCCTTAATAATCTTCTCGAGCACCTATACAATAAGATTGTTCTTTTTTAGGATTTTGGCTGAAAGAGAGAAAACCAAATAAAACAAGGAAGAAATGCTTACTTCTTGATGGACTAATGGATCTCTCACAATCCCACCTTTTCCTACCTGCAAAGAAAATGAACTTCTGAATTTATTAACAAATGCCTATTCTCAAATAGTACTAAAATTATAAAGGAGAAGATTGATCTTTCTCTTATCACTGTGCAAATGAACTTGAAATCATAAGGAGGTTCTAAATTTTCCATCTCTCAAAAAGTAATGAAAACCAACATGCAACTATGCATTGAGCACATAGTACAGAAAATTTATACATTTATAAATGTAGACCTATAAATTCTCTAAGCTTTATAAAAGGCTTCGTATAAGGAGAAAAATCTGTTTGAACAAATCAAGCACTTAATGGTGCACACACACGCAAAGGAAATAGTCATTATTCTGGAACATCCAGAAATAAGCGAATGATGCTACGTAATTATGCTGCTTATGAGGGTTTTCTTTAAAAATAAAAATAAAAGTTAAGTTGGTATTGTAACCCAGAAAAGGAAGATACCTCATTCCCTATCTTGATATCTCTGCTACATTTTCTATATTTCATGACAAAAATTAACCTGAATTAGTAACTACTGGTTGATAGAAAAAGATTTTCTTACTTGTTGTCTGCGAGCTTCAAATTGAGGTTTAACCAGGGTGACCAATGTCGCCTCTTCTTTCATCACTTTGACTATAGCAGGCATGACCTGCTTCCAAAAAGAAAAGAAGCTGTCATTCAAGTAAAACCCACAGCATCATAGTGAAAAAAGCTAACTAGCCTTTGAAATACAATACAGGAAATTCATAGAGAAGATATAGAGTTTTTTTAAAATAAAAAATAGGAAATAGAGAAGATATAGAATTAGAGTCCTTCAGAACACCTCTCATACAAAATAAAAGAGAGATTGAAAGCAGCCAATGCAGCCAGACACAGAGAAATGATACATATACTAGCATTTGACAGCTTACCGTTAGAATAGAAATGAATGAAAGGTCTAAAGTAACCAAATCAACTCTTTGCGGGAGTCCAGGAAGGTATCTTAAATTTGTCCTTTCTATCACACTGACACGTTCATCCCGTCAAATTTTTTCCGCTACCTAATGAAGCAGCATCCATAAGGAATCAAGAAACCCCAATGACCAAGATGCAGAGTACAATATATCAGAGAGAAGTAGGGCATGGACCATGGGTAATGCAACTTCATCCATATGTTTTCCATTTGTGAAAAGTAATAAAAAAAAAAACTCCTCTACTGACAAATCTACAGTTTCAGTGTATAGAACAAAACCTAATTTACTACCAGATAATTGTATTACCTGTCCATAACCTACATCAACTCCATAAACAAATGATGCACCGTACTGAAGTAAACAGTCAGCAAATCCACCAGTTGACAACCCTGAATCAAGAGCTACTTTGCCAGAAACATCAATATCTAGCTGTTCAATGGCAGCTTCTAACTTGTGTCCTGCTCTGGATGGACAAATAGAAGAACACATCAGCATTAGAGGTCTCACCAAAGACCAAAGTAGGTGCATAAATTAATTCTAGTATAATGAAGTGTAAGTTGATTTGTTAAAGTAAAGTAATCACCTACATACATATTTTGGGACTTCAGCCATTATCTGTACAACGGCTTTGTCACAGACTGGAGTTCCAGCTTTGTTGACCGCCTTTCCATCCACAAATACTTTCCCTACACCAGAAAAAGAAAACAACTCAAGTTAAGTCCCTTCAATGTTATATTATATAACTCATATATACAAGATGGTATTGTGCATCACAAATTTTTTCAAACACACACTAAAGTTGAAGTGTCAGAATAATCTTGAATGGGCAGAACAATGCACAGCAATTAAAAAATATAACCAGCTTTTTTCTTAGGTGGGTTTTTGTAATTCAACTGTACAGCTCACCTTGTAAGATCCATGACTGTATGAAGGTTCGGCTGTATTGTTGAAACCTTTCAAGACAGACCTCATCCAGCCTCTTCTTCCTGAAAATGGCGTTAGTCAAACGCAACAGTGATTATATACAAATGGGGTTCTGGGACCAACACTCAACACTAATTGCAAAATGGGTAAATTATACATTTTGGTTTTGAGCAGCAAAAAATCTTACTTCTTTGGTGGTTGAACCTTCTTATCTAACCTCACAGCAGCAAAGCTTCTATAAGGACTATGCATAGGCACCCCAACCCATCTTGCTGAACATAAAACAAAAATTAAAGAAATGAGATTTAAACTGTTAGATGAAAAACAGACAATTGTCAGAGAACCAACAGGTGTTTGTGAAAATTACCCAAACAAAAAGAAAGAGGAAGTACTTTTGAGAATTTTACAAATAGAAACAACAATTAGTTGGAGGAAAAGAGAAGTACCAGGGAGCTTATGTGAGTTGAATTGGGATAGGAAAAAGAAGCTTGAAGTTCTGCTAAAATGGCCGGAGAAGATGGTGTGATTGGGAAACTTGAGAAGCTGTAGTGCGGTCATCTCTGTATCTCTGCCTACCGGCTAGTGGCTGCGGGCCAATGGCTGTTTGAGTAGTTTGTTCTTGGCGGTTGGATCGGGTTGGCCCGTTGGGTTTGTAATTGGGCAGTCACTTGACAGTTGAGTTCAGGTTATGATTGGGCTTAGCTTTTGCTGCCCAACTCACGACCCTTGCACTGATTAGTGATTACTCTCTAATTGCTTAATTACGAGTATAAGTAAAAAAAATTTGGTCAATAATTGCATGAATAGTACGAATTCAATATTCAACATTCGTACATTCGGTAGTATACCAATATGAAATGAATAATTTTATATTTGATACAAAAATAAGGGAATATAAATTTTTTTGAATGAATATTGTACTTATATAATTATATTTAAGATTATGTCGTTTTAAAATCTTTTTATTTGATTATATTTTAATTTAAACCTTAAATAATAAAGTTTAAATCCGAAATGTTAGTTTGAAAATAAATATAATATCATCACTTCACAGGAAACAGAAAATGCATATTCGGAATAAATTTATACTATATGCTTCAAAAACATGTGTATGTTGTTACACAGAGGATGAGGACCAGAAAATGTCTATCCCAAAAAGCCTAACCCACCATTCTATGCATTCACTTTAAAACTAACAGTTAAAAAGGGCCTCTCTCTCCCGCCTTGCTACCGTTATTACAGTTTACAAGCAAAGCATATGAAGCATGGCAACCCAGGGCAAAACCCCTTCTCTTTGTTACTCTCATAAACTCCAATTATTTCTTCACAATCCTGTTCCTGCTTCCCTATCACTTGTTGGTAGTGGAAAGGGCCATAAGAAGCCTCTAAAACTCAGTTGCAGATCCAATGGCAACGATGAGGTGCTTCTTTGTTTGATTTAAATATTAAGGCTCTCAGATGATGCAAAATTTGACCCATGCATGATGCATGTTCATTTTATTTATTATTGATTTGATTCCTTACCATACTTTTGTGCCAGGATTATTATCTCATAGATGCTCCTGTTGAAGTGGGTGATGGCTTTTCTTTCAGTGGAGGTAGTTGCTTAATTCTCTTCCCAAATCCCAGTTCTCCTTTTCTTTTCTAACTTTGATTTCATTATTCAAACTCTGTGTGTGTTAAAAAGCCAATTGAAAATGTTGGTGTTTTTGACAGGAAAGTATTCTGATGGGCCAAGTCCTTCTGATGAATGGTTTAAGCAAGGGAAGCTAGTGAGTCCTACTCCTTTTTTTCTTTTTAACTTTTTTATTATTTTTGCTAATTTAACCAGTTAGAAAATTTAATTTGACCTTCTAGTACTTTTGGGTGAAATCCCATCATATGGCTGTTGTATTTTCCTAGCTTTGCAGTGTTTATAGGATACTATTGTCATCATATGTCAGAGGAAAATAATTTATTTTGATCATATAATTTTTTTTTTCTAGGTGAAAGCTTATACTGTTCTTGGTTCTGGTGAGAAGGCAAAAGATCCAATTTTTGGACTTGCAATGGGTGCTGATTCTCAGGCCTCCACTGACGTTTTCAGGTAAATTTATAAACTGTCTTTAGGGGACTACTAGCTGACATTTTTGAAACTTGATAATGTTGTGTTTATATGTCTCTGTGGCATGCAGACAATGAAATTGGATTATACGCAGGGTTTAAACATGCTCTATATATATGATTTTGTGCAATAGATGGTTTTGCGTTGAATCCGGAAGTGCTGATAATCCTTCAGTTATATTAATTCATGGTTTCCCTTCTCAGGTCAGTGAGTCTTAATTTATCAATAGTAGGAAGGCTTCTCCATCTTTGTGCTGTATCTGTATAATGCATTTTAATTTAACTTGATAAAAATCATCTGCATCGATTTTTAGTTGAATTCCAGTTACTTGTATGCTATTTTCTCATTTTTAATAGAAATGATTCTTGAAATATCCATTTTAGCGTTACCATCTATAGATATATAGTATGGATTCAGACTGTTTGTCTTCTTGCCTAAAGGTTTTATTATGTTCCAGGCATATGTTGTTGTAAATTTCATAAAAAGAATGCTAATGCAAGATTTCAAGATATAATTGATTAGCTAGTGTAATTGGACTTTGTTCCTTATTCGTAAATGTGTTCAAATCATCAGGCATACTCTTACCGCAAAGTTCTTCCCATACTTTCTAAAGACTATCACACAATTGCTTTTGATTGGCTGGGTAAGACCATAGCTTCAGCTCATCGTGAATTTTAGTTGACATTTTCAATTTTACTTATTTTTTAGCAGTTTAACCTCTGTGATTTTTATTTTATACGTTGATTTTGGGAAAATTGTGGGAAAATTATTTTTGGCATTTTTTGTCATTGTGCATATATAATGCTAAAACAACTACAAGCAGTGGTTACACTTGAGTGTATTGGAATATGTGCTCTGAATATGGATTTATACATGTGCGTGTGGGTAGCAAGAAGAAACTTCTTGTGCAATTTAGTTTGGCTTTGCTTGAAATTCAGTTCAATTGTTTCAGAAGGTCATGGCACATAGCATCTGTCATTATGATTCCAACTGACTGTATGCTAAGCCAAATATATTCCTGTGTTTCCCTCTTCAATTACAGGCTTTGGATTTTCAGATAAACCTCAACCCAAATATGGCTTTGACTACACTCTGAATGGTAATTGATTTTGGTTTTAATGAGGGCAGATGAAAGCTTAAGATTAGTTTCTATACTACAATTCCCTTCAGTACTAATTTAATATCCAAAAACAGTAAGACTTTTTCTTATGTTATGTCAAGTTTTGTTATGGATTGCAGAGTATGTATCATCCTTGGATTCATTTATTAATGAAGTTGCAGTTGGCAAGGTCTCAATTGTTGTCCAGGTATTTTATATCCCCAGTGCATGTATAAGTTAGTATGTATGAGCCAAAACTAACTATTGCATAACATGCAACTGAAAATAACTTGTGATCTTTGATTTTCTTCCCAGGGATACTTTGCGCCGGTTGTTGTTAAATATGCTAGCAGTCATCAGGAGAAGATTGACAGCATAATACTCTTAAATCCTCCTGTATGTATTCTCCAGAAACCTACCATTCATTTTCTTTGTTTTTTCTTCTTTTACTAGTATATACTCATTATTTTGATCATGTTGGGTTTTCCAGAAGATTGATTAAGTTGGTACACACATAAGTGGTCAAATTGCACAGTTTTTCGTGAGGTTTTCATATTTTGGCAATGACTACCTTATTTCTCGAGTACATCTAATCTATATGATCTTTATCCTGTTTGATTAAGCTAACAGCGAAGCACGCCAAACTTCCATCAACCTTGTCCATATTCAGTAACTTTCTGTTAGGTGAAATATTTTCTCAGGTAGGAAGGCTGTTCATAATTTCTTACTTTATCTGACTTGTTTGTTTTATTTGTGTGCATTTGTGTGCTTGTAAGAGCACACATGTGCATGTATTTTTGCTTTTATATTTACACTATACACTGGTTGGGCCAGAAAGAATTTACTCAATGTAAACTTGATCACACTTCTTTCTGTGCTCAACTAGGATCCTCTAAGGGCTAGTGATAAAGCCTTGACAAGTGCCGGACCTTATAAAATGAAAGAGGATGATGCAATGGTTTATAGAAATCCTTACCTCACATCTGGGGCCTCTGGGTTTGCTCTGAATGCAATTAGCAGGGCCATGAAGAAAGAGTTGAAGGTGAGCCACTGAGCCTTCTTATTATTATTTTTACTTTTCATTGTCTATTGAATTAAATTAATTCTCTTCTACTGGAAATATTTGGTTTAGTTATGGTGTTAGATAGATAACAATAGGTCAAAAATGGATTCGGTATAATCTACCTTGAAAAACTTTCATCCTAAAATCATCTTTTTACTAGTTCTGTTTCTTGTGCTGTTATTCTTCTGGTTGCTTTACCTGGCAGAAATATGTGGAGGAAATGAGATTGATACTGACAGGTGAAAATTGGAAAGTTCCAACGACAGTGTGTTGGGGTAAAAGAGACCGCTGGTTAACGTATGATGGAGTCGAAGATTTCTGTAACGATTCAAAACTCAAGCTTATTGAACTTCCTATGGTACGGTCTTCTTTTATGAACATATGCAGGAAAAGTTTTAGCTTTACAATTTTTCCCCTTAAAAGTTCTGATGCAGGCAATATGACTATAATATATGTGAAGTTCTACTTGTACGCTCCAAGTTTTATACACATTGCTTAACATAAAATATAAAATCCTTAACGTTGCAGTAATAACCTTGTTCAATTGTTTGAGGTTGTTAGTTTTGAGAACTCATGCAATTAGTTTGTTGGGGTTTGCAGGCAGGCCATCATGTGCAGGAGGATCGTGGCGAAGAACTTGGAGAGATCATTTATGGGATTTTCAGAAAAAGAAGATTAGGTTTATGATACTTTTTGTCATTGCTTATTGTTAAATTTTTCTTAATTACCGAAATTTTTTAGCATTGTTCTTGACTCAAATCAAATTGAGCGAATTAATTTAATAAAAGGGTAAATCACATCCATGTTTCTTATGCTTCCCAAATATGAGAATGTGTATGAACCAAAAACCACCTTGACCATCCAGAATTTAATTGTGTATTGAATTTAAATTGTAATAAGGAATGAGAATTCAGTTACAAGCTTATATGACTGTAGCAGTATACATCAATAGGTTGTTAGGAGAGTGAAAAAAAGGGGTTTACATTAGGTGTCGTTGTTAGCATTGAATAATCTACTCTTGAAGGTTGAAACTATTTTGGAAGCTTCTTTATTGTCTGCTTTTCACCATTTTAACGAATGCAAGTGTGATCCAATTTGTGTACGCCGTCACGGGTCAGAAAACCAATCTTTTTGTGATAGACCCACAGGGTTCTGCTGTTATGCACTAGTGTTTACTCTGCTGTGGTGTCTTTTGGTATGGATCAATCCAGCAGTTATCTTCTCTAACTGCCTTCTTCCATCTATTCTTGAAAATCTCTAATTCAACAAATGATAGCTTCCTCACCTGTCCAAATTAGATCCAAGAGCAATGAATCAAGGAATCCCCAATATCATCCTAAAACGGAAAGGCACTCACTGATCTGGCCAGGAATAGTTTGATATGTGTCCGATGCATAGCATCAACTTCATTGACTGTCTGAATGATGCTCAGATAGTTATATGCTAAGTTTTTCTAGAGGTTAAAAGCTTCAGGCTAGGAGAAAAATTTGTGCAGAAAACAATTCATTATAAATCTTACCTCAGTTCTAGGGTCAGATGGAGATGGCTGTGATGGTGCCTGGAAATTCAAAGTTATCAACCAGAATTCACAAAAAAGTATAAATAGCTCATTAGTTTTGATTAGGTACCAGTTGTTCTGAACTAGGCAAGCTTATATTTTGAGTAGCTGGATTATGTGCTTCAGCCTTTGTCTGCATTGATAATTAGTGAGTGATATTTAGATTATACAAATTAGAGAGAGAGAGAGAGAGAGAGTTGTATGTATGTGTCGAACCTTGTTTGCTGCCGAACCCCCTAGTGTAGGAAGACCATAATGAACAATGTACTCGGAATCAACAATTCCAATATTTTGGGTTCGATCACCCTGTCAAGAATTGCTTCAGACAAACGAAACAGGTGCAAGAGAAAAGGTAAAAAAGGAAAGAAAAATGTAGGTAAAGGATGGAGAAATTGCCTGTGCACAATAACCAAGCTGAAAATCCAAGCCCCATGCATGAACTAAGTCATTCTGTTTATCAGGGAAAAACATTATGTTAAAAGAGAAAAAAATGCTAAAATTTTGAGAATCCCCAAATGCAATCTTATACAAGTGCTTAAGAAGGCATACCTGAATCATATGCCATACACAGCGCCAGGATGCTCTTGAAAAAACTGGAGCCATCATTTCTACAAACCTGCCATATGTGGTAGTATTCTCATTTCTTCTATTCCTAGATAAATATGTTACTAGTTACTACAGATGTATTCTGAGCACGATTGCATGAGAACTTTAAGCTTCCAAAAATGTAGGATATGTTGAACTATGCACAAAATCATGCATGCATACATGGATTGGTGTACGTGTAATGCACACACACACACATATATATATATATAATATGAAAATTCCTACCCTGTGCATGGAGGGTCTGTGCTGTTTTCATCACACCTCCTTCCACCACCAATTATCTTGTTTATCTTCCTATTAATGCAACACCAACCACAATATAGATAGCAAGTCAGAACATATCAAAATGAAACATTTACTGAGAATAAATTAAATCATAACATTCTGTACATAAGTATCATTAGAACCTGCTTTCAAATTCCTAATATAGTTTGATATAAATCTCCTAAGTTTCTTTGGAAAGACAGAACACCTGTGTACTTCTGATCTTTTGTCTCTTGCTGTAAGATCATGATGCACCTCTGAGTTGTCAGGGTCAAGCGCTGGTTGTGATATCTCAAGCCCCTCTTTTCTAATAATTGATAAGTATCTGAATGGAGGAAATCAAGATGCAGAGTATCGATCAGTTTCAATATGTCTACCAAATAAATCTTCTGCATCAGATAGCTTCTACTTTTACAACATAAGTGCATAAAACATATAAAATCACATGTACCTTCCAACATTAAAATTTTCAATTCCGAGGTCCTCATCCCAAAGGAATATGTATGCATACTCAGAAACAATATCTGGATGTAAGAAACGTTTTGCATACCACCTAAGTAAGAAAACAATACAGGTTAATATACTTGACTAGGAAAATCTGAGCAAGTTCAAAATTTAATTTGGACTTTCGGCCAGGCACCATTACCACTTAGTTTGATTCACAGCAGACACGTGTATGGCCCGACCACTCCATTCCAAATCCCTCCACTCATTTACATGACCATCGTAATGAAAAAGCATCACGATGAAATCACTTAATAGAAACTGTAAAATTGAAGTAAAAGAAGAAATTGAATACTGAATTTAAAAAAAAAAAGGAATAAAAAGAATAAAAACAGTATATGATAAGCAATATGGTTCCTTTACCTTCTTTACAATCTTGTTCACACTTCCTTTTTGCTTGATTCCAACCGCAATGGCCAATAAGTTTGTTGATGACTTCGAGTTCTAAACAAAAGGAGTGCAGAGCATACATCAATATTCAAATCAGATAGCCAGTGAGCAGTAAAAAATTGCATTACTAACAACCCTATTCAGTGCATATCCACTGTAAGCGCAGCTGAATGAGATTAAATTAAACCCAAGTATCAAATTCTCAGGCACCCTGAAAAAGCTATATTATCACTGCAATCAACATAAAAATATTGGCTCACCTTTTTATTTCTGGGGCCCCATAATGGTTGCATTACCAAGTCAGAGGTCTTGGAAACAATACCTTTAGGCAGTCCCTCAATTCCATCAGGCCTGCATTGATTCTGAATATGCATGTATGACAGCATTAATCAGAAATTCACAAGTACAAATATCAGCCATTATATATATATATATATGCATATATTGCAGAGAAAACAAAAATCATGTACCATAGCAACAAACCTCACAATTCTTAGATATTGCATTTTGCGTAGCATCAACCAATCCCCAAGATAAAAACCTCTGTGAATGAAACGCCTTATTAATTAGTACTACAAAAGCCATGTTAAGAGCAATAAAGGGCAACTATTCATATATACTGCCTACCTCTTTATAATCTGTGACAACAAATTGGCTGCCAATGAAGAAAGCTGCAGAAAGCAGAGCCATAGAAGCAAGCAAACTGCTACGAAATAACCTCCTTCTTTTAGGGTCCTTATGAGAAATCTGGAACCAAGAGCAAAGAAGAAAACATATATATGAACCAAAGAAAATTAAAGGGTTTGTATATATCATTCTCTGTTATGAGTTATGAGATTGGAGGAGAAAGCCACGGAAACCCAAATGCAAAACCAAAATGTGGTAGATGAAGAATTCAAAGAACATTTAAATATCTCATAAAAGCAAGAGGGGACTTACAGAAGTGAAGGCCTTCATCATCTTCAATAAAACTAGCTAGCTCCTTGGTATCAACAAATTGAGAACGATTTTCAATGAATTAATGAATGATAAAGAATGTGATAGTAATAGGTATTATATTGTGATCTGATTCGGAGTATCGATTAATCAAGGTTTGTCAACGAAGCTTAAAAAGCAGTGCACAATGTGAAGTGGACTACGTTACTTAAAACTACAAAAAAAGTTTGGTTTTAAACAACTAGGGACTTCCTTGAGCGGCGGCCAAGCCAATTGCTTTTCAAATAAAGCGAGCGAACGGTGATGTGATGCCAGTGCCACTGTCAATAAACGGCCGTGAGTTTACGCGCCAAGAAGCGGGAAGAGTAGCTTTCCGCAGTTTAAGAAGGCCCATGCTGCCCACCAGGCCCAGGCCCAAGGCTTAGACACGTAACATTTATGGTTTTATAATTAAAAACCAGGCTCCATCTCTTGGATCCCCAAGTAATGGGTTTTTGTGGCCTCCATGTTAGTGTCCCTTATATTTCTCAAATATTTAGCGTGGCACCCAAAAAAATATAAGACCAATAAAACCATACCAACTAACAAGTAAGTAAGTAACAAACACAAGCATGGGGGTTTGGCTAGCTCTTCACTTTTACATATCGTTATCATTAAGTAACCTCCATGTTTACTTATAAATTATTGTTTTGTAACGATTTTGGTTTGGAAGAGTTGCTCTAGTGTATTGGGAGTCTGGGACTTTTGTGTCTTGAAATATGTATTGGGATAAATTTGATTTTATGTTAGGATATTTTAGTAATAAAACTGATTTTGATAATATCTGATTGTATGAAGCCTAAAAAACATACCATAAAAGTTGGTAAAATAGAAAACAGAAATTTGCCTCATAGTTGTTATGAAAAAGAAAGTCTTTGTACAATACAAAAATTACACAACCTTGTATGTTTCATTCAGAAAAAGTGTTTTTATGGCATTCAAGATTTTTGTTTTTATTTGGTCAGAGGGTGACATGCAAGTATGCAAAGGCAACACAATACTGTACAAGTTTTAAGAAAAATATGTAGTGATTTTGCAGCACATATACGAACAAGTGCGTTGTCGGTGTGGCAGATGATAGGGTATTAATTATAGAGGAACTCTAGTCCGTAGCTTGTGGAGCAATGAAACAGACACGCCATCCGACAACAAGGACAACCAAATCCATCCTTTAAATTTCATCACTAACACATGCATGCATCATCCCATTTATCAGCCCCACGCCCACTTCTTAACCCGTGCTCTCCACGTACAGAGTAATCTAATGGCCGGGGGCCCGGGCCGCGTTGGAGGACATACGACTGGACCACTCACTCGAGGGCGCGTGGGAGAAGCATGCATGCTTTACCTCTTAGAAAATAAATAGGAATTGAATTTCTTCTTTTGTGAGGCAAACGCGGCCTTGAAGTCAAATACATGGGTCGACCTTTTGCGTCCAATTACTGCTCTCTCTATCGCGGAGGAAAGGTGAGAGGACAAGTCACGAGTCGATGATCATCGCCGTTGATCACGTTTATGATTACGACAAGTTGTCCAAAATAAAATGGTACCTTTGCGATCGAAGGCAACACCCTTCTGTAATTAATTTGTAATTCATAATCATGATTACCAGATTAAGTAGTACTATTACTTAATATTAAATATTTGTCCACTGACATTCTGTACTCTTAAATTCTTAATGGTTATCTTCTTGATAATTGTAGTCTTTATGTGTGGAGCTGTTAATTTGTGATGGATATAACTATTTGGCTTCTCGAGGGTTTCACATTTTCACTGGTCCTCTTTGCTTTTCCTCCTCTCTCGCTCAGTCAGCTTCAACCAACATTTATTTGCAGCTGCAGCTTCTTCTTTGAAAGTGATTTTTACTTCTTTTGCATGTTGCTTTCTTGTTTTTGGTTTGGTCTGGTCTGGTCTGGTGGGTTTTTTGTTTGTTCTAATTTTTAGGATTTGGATTTGGAGCTGATCATGCCTAAAATTTTCCTTTTTGCTTGACTTTTTTGAATAAGTTTGCGTTTATACATTTGTCTTTTTCTTGATTTTTTTGGTGGTTTCTGCTTCGGAGACGGAACTTTAATTTGGGTTTCTTTCAAGTAAGTTCTTCATGCACTTGTGACTTTGGTGTTTAAGAAACCTTAGGAAAAGAAATAAAGTTTTCTGATTCTTTTTTTTTTTTTTTTTTTTTTTTTTTTTTTTTTTTTTTTTTTTTTTTTTTTTTTTTTTTTGTTTTTTTTTTTTTTTTTTTTTTTGTTATTGATATAAAGTTTTTTGATTTTTTTTTTTTTTTTTTTTTTTTTTCTTATACTTATGAGCTTCAGCTTAGATGTGCCAGGAAGGGATACGGGGAGGACTTATAATATTAAACTTTTTTGTGTGAAAATTTATGATTTAAAGCTTGAGTTTGTTTGAGTTTCAAAGCAGTTTGAGGAAATTAAGATTTAATGGAACTTTCGTTTGCTTTCACCAACAGGACAAGATTTTTCTCACTGAAATCTTGGATTTCTCGAAAGGTTTTCTAAATTTCATGGGTGCATAATACACGGTTTGTCCATGTATTCAACTTGTATAATCATGTTCTTGAAGCTTAATACTGATCCGACTTTCCCTTTTTCACGTTTATACGTTTAGTGTACAAGTTTAGGTTCTATTGGAGGTTACATATTGTTGTAGATGTTGGGGTTCCAGAAAATTTTCTTATGATCAGAACCCAGTTGAGGTTTCTGATAGCATGTATCTTGCATGTGATACTGTGTGCTTGATTTCATGTTGTGTATTTTGGTGATTAGAAAGAATGGAAGATCATGGTTGATCTCTTTTTTTTGGGTATACATGGTTGATCTCTAATTATACAGTATGTCTTAATTCTCTAGTCATATTAATTTTTATTTTTATTTTTATTTTTATTTTTATAACCTCTAGTCATATTATAAAAAAAATTTCTTATTAATATTACTTGATCTATAAGTTCTAATATCCTGCATATATATTAGTTTATTCAACTCAAGAGTTGTCCAATGAATCTGTTGATTTGAAATTGTGGGAGTAGGTAACTGTCACATTTGAATTCTTGTTCACTTACGAAAAGAAACCAAGTACCTTAGTTAGTTAGTTTCAGTATAAGGGTTGTGCCTAAATCTAGGTCAGTTGGTGATGATTGGAGTTTTGATTAGTTGGTACTATATTCATATATACATCACACATATATATATATATTTATCTATCATATATATAATTCATTTCTTAATTTTTCTTTTCTTTTACTTTAACCCCTAACTTTGTTTATGTCTCCTGACATTTACGTCTGATTGCTTGACAATTAATCAATTGTTTTGATTAATTGTTAAATTAAATAATGATCTGGCTTTTTGCAGTGACTCTTTATATGTATATGAAGTATGAGGTGAGGTATGATTGGTGTTGTGTGACGACGAGAGAGAGCACGCTTGTCAGCATCCATGGAAAGGCCATGGCTGTTTACATGCGTGCTCTTTCTTGTTGTCATATGCATAAGTCCATCTACTCCTCCACCTTCATTTCTTTTTGCTTCGTTAATGTCATGTTTTTAATTGGCATATCAATTGGAATATATTAATTAGCAGGTGGGATTCTGATCCTAATTACTGTTGCCGAAATTCATATATACTTCAATCTGTTGCAAGCACTAAATGATCACAGTTGTAACATTAATTGTGTAAGTTATTGGTTATGTTTGTCAGTCATATATATATATATGTATGTATGTACGTCTTCTAGAATGTTCAATCTTCTTGGTGTGGTTGCTGTCCTCCTTGTAGTAGTAGTTGTAGTAGTGTGCATTTTTACTTTACAGTCATATATATATATATATATGTATGTATGTACGTCTTCTAGAATGTTCAATCTTCTTGGTGTGGTTGCTGTCCTTCTTGTAGTTGTAGTTGTAGTAGTGTGCATTTTTACTTTACAGTCACTTGGAAAAATCAAACTATTTTGCCTTGTATATTCAATTTCAGTGATTAATTTTTACATAGTAGTAGTAGTAGTAGTAGCCAGAAGAAATGCACAGTTATGATTTTAAGCTTAAAGTGATGAAATAGGGTAGTACTCATTGTTGATGAATCTCTGAGGAGATCAGACAACATACATATATGGATGCATTTTTTACTTTACGGTCACTTATAAAATCAAATTCCAGTGATTAACTTTTACATAGATGTATATGTAATTTGTATGAGCTCATTAAGATTTTGCTTAAATCTAATTAATTGTGTAAATTGTTGAACAAGGACTGGCTTTAGATTAAATAGAAAACATTAAGGTATGAAAATTTAAGCAAACAAGACGATTTACTTTCAAAAACGTTGGATTCAGATTTGATTATATGATTGTTATTTCAATATAGACTACAAAGTCAAAATTTAGAATTTATCTAGGGAAAATGAATAATTGATATTTCACCATCATCTACAAAAACAAAAATTCGAATTCATCTAAGCAAAAAGAATACTATGATTAATGCAAAAAAGAATTGCAATGACACCATTTGGTGACAAGTGAAGAAATACATGTTCTTATCAAAATTTCAGAGAAGTTGTGTGTTTGGTAAAAGTGAAATATTACAAAGTATTTGATAAATCAATGAGAAGTGTAAGAATGATGAGCAAGATTGCTAATGTGATAACAATATATATAGGTGATGTTGATAGGTGATTTGGCAGTGATTAAATTGGCAGTTGATAGGTGATGTTGCTACGGTGGTAAGTGACTTGATGTAGGTTCATTGAGATGTATCTTAATTCTAATGAGATTTTTGCACTCTTCCTCACAAGGGATGGAATAGATCCTTTTTTCTTTCCCCCTTTGGTTCAAACAGGCATAGTGGACTACGCAAGGTGAGGTGGTAAAGTGGCACTCCTTCAGGAAGTCCTCTTCCTGTGATTTGAACCTTGAGTACTCTTACGTGAAAGGAAGAGGTACTGCTTGGCTACAAAGCTTTTTTGGTAAACACTTAATTTGTGTTCATAACATATGTTGAAAATAACTTTAATCTATGATATATATGATGAATTACCTTGATATTTTGGGTAATGTTATTAGCATTTTATTTGAGCCTCTTGCAATCCAAAATGATTGTTTTTTAATTTTCTTCATAGTGGAGTGTAAGAACTAAGAAGCTTAAATGGACTGCCAACAGAGATGGCCTTATATTATAATAGTTAAGTTTCTGTGGTGCATAAATGACATAATTAACATTCTTACTGTAGTTAAAATGTTTAATAGAGTATTAGGTCACGTTTAACTCTTTTTTTGCATGAAAGCATTTGTAACTAATTGTTGATCTAAACACAAAATGATTAAATAATGAGGGAAGTATTTATTGAGATTATAAGCAGGAAATTAAGTAGCAAAATATATTATTTTTATCATCATGGTTTAGGGTAATAACTAGGGGTTGAAGTAGTTATAGCCAATGCATAATGTTCACATGAATTTTTCGATCTATAGCGGCCTAGTAAATTGGTTTAATCTTAATTATATCATACTACTTTATATCAATAATCAACATGTTTATTTGCATGCTTTCCCTCCCCATCCATGCCTTGTATTCTGTCAGTCAGATGATCTCAGATTATATATATCGATCTTTGATGTTCCTTTTTTTTGGTACTCAGCCCATGTACACACGTACAGTGGGTGATTCTCAAGTGACACTTTGATTTGTTCTTCATGTAATTTCATTATAGCCTTTTCTTTAACATGTAAAATATCTGGATAATGATTTCGTCCATGAATTGTTGGCAACATGTTTTGTAGTTGGGCGTGTAAAGCTGAACTGAAGCTTTATTATAGACAAAGTTGTTCTGCTTACTGTTTACATGGCCTAGAAATTGGAATGATCTTGTTGGCTTCTTCTATGATGATTTTGGGGTGGATGATGTGAAGAAATGTTTCCCTATAGAGATATGCTTGAACCAGTTGCTAAAGGTTGTTGATTTTTCACTCCTCTTTAATGAGTTTAAATAATTATAAATTTCTATTTTTTTCTCCTCTCTCAACTGATTGATCCTTGTTCCAGGCAAAGGTTTGTGATTTTAGCCATGTTCCTAGACCGGCACCCGCTGCCATCTGGGGCCAGTTTTGTAATTGAATCAGTTTACTAATTTCCAAGCTTGGACAAAGATCATGGGAGACAGGCCTCTTGGGATGGGGCCTCTGATTGTGGCGCATCTGAGGTTTTGCTTCTGATGGTGCCGTATTACTCGTACAAGTTTCTGGGGCACTTTTCCTGCAGCAACCAGAGCCAGGTTATTTAGCTGGATTACTCTGCGATGATGAAACAGCAGGTTTATCACCTGATGCGGGTTCACCAGATCCTGATTGTTGTGGCATACCTGAAGGGGTAGTAGGAGGTGCTTCTAATAGCAATGGCTTGCATGGTTTCTTTTGAACAGAGAGGAGGACCTGAAAGAGACGGTATCCCTGGAGGAATAATTTCAATTGGTGGTTTCTTGGTAGCATCTGCTAAACTTGTTAGCTTCGGTTCGTCCAGAGAAGCCAAAAATGCAGCCAGCAGCCAGCAGCAGCATCCGTTTTTGTTGTTGGTGTGTGCTCAACCTCCTTTTGTAGCATTTTATTCCAAGCCTGAACCAAGTTCGGAGGTCAACTCGAAGTAATAAACTCAGAAGTACAAGCAATACAGAGAATGTCAGACATGGGCATGAAGCACAGCCTCAAGCATTCTGGTTTCCTGCCACGCCTTCTTCATGAGGGCATTGTCTCCCAAAACTGCAGCTGAAAATGCTGCTTCACGTCCCGAGCTAACTGATATTAAATTGTTCACCAGATTTTGAGATTCTGCATTGCATACAACTGTTTTTGGAAAGTATGATATGAAAATAGAAAGAAAAGCCCTGATAAAAGTAATCTGGAAAACAGCAAAGACAAGAATAGACCAATGATATTCACCGAAGCAACATAAAAAGTTACTGTTCTAGGAGATCTATTTTGCTGGTACTTTGTGTGTATATGACAACAAAACAGTACAAAAGAAAGGAAATTGCTTACGTTCATATTCGTATGCTTATCAGAAAGAGCTCATACAAATGTATGTATTTTATGAATATTATTAATTAACAGCTTGATTCTTCAAAGGGGGGCCCATTACTTATCAATTAGCATACTTGTTGCAAATATCATATGATTTCACTGAAGGCGCCAACTCCGATTTAAACTGACCTGTAGCATTGGGGCCCTCAATGCTATCCTTTCTTGTGTAGCAGATTGGGGACCATCAACTGTGATTGCTAATTCACCATGCTCGGCAATGGCTCTTTGTTGTGCCACCTTCTGCTTCATCTCCTCTTTCCTCTTTTTGGTTTCAATATCAATAATCGTAACTCCAGCATCCACAAAAACACATCTGAAAAATGCAGCATAACAAATAGGCACAGCTTATGTGTTACAGCATTTTCAATTGCCCTAGTATGAAATCAATTTAGAATTCATCCAAATAATGCATAAATAATTCATGACAAGGCAGATAGAGTTGAAACTTGAAAGACAAGAACTTTCTTGACACGTGGTATTTAACTCACATACATATGATGGTCTTGTTACTTCCAAAAGCAAAGTTAACTCGGGTCCTAACTTCCTGAATTCATACAGAGTTATGCCTCCACATTCTGAAACCTGAGCCAAGGGCTATATATGATGCATGAATAGAATCAACTTTTTTGTGCATTGTTTTCAATTTTGAAAATTTTGAGTTTTTCGCCCACATGTAATTTTAGAAGCTTTTAAAGGTCAAGTTACTAGATATGTAGATCTTCTATTAAATTGTGTGTATAACTTTCAATAGCCCTTATTAAATTTTGAAAAAGTTTGACATGGGCAGGATTATTAACAGTTTTTCAGCATATTTCACTGACATTATACTTGAAAAGAAGCATGTATTTGAAATCTTTGTACAAAAGTAATGAAAGAAATCTACCTAATCAGCCACAACTCAATTGTCAACCCAGGACATGATACACAAAATTGAGCAATAAGAATCTAATAGAATCATGGATATAATCAGAAATATGTTACACACTGGAAGAGCAAAATGGTAAATGGCAAAGTTAGTTGCATTTGAAATACATAAAGAAAAGTCATAACTAAAATGACTATAACGATAGACCGATCAGAACAGAAAAAAATAATATCGGGGCACTTCGACCACCTATAGATCTCATTAGTATATTTTATGTGCCATCATCCAGCAAGATGCGAACTTGTACATTGGCTGCAGCTTCATTTGCATTCCATAGGCATAAACTCAAGATGAATGAATACCTAATTGAATTTAATACTAATGCTATCATCCCATCTAAGAATACCCCAACACATAGTTTGAAAACAAACGTAGTTCAAAATCGCAATTACAGTACTAAATAGGAAAGAACTGAATAGGAATCATGTGGAACAGGAATACTAATGTGCTTCTTAATCTGTTTGAAATGTAACATTTCAATGGAGTCTCCCCTAAGCCTTCTTGTTTCCAACAAAGAAGCATTATTTCCCAGAGATGGATTTGCTGTCTGGGATAACTGGAAGTTGAGTAGCTTAAGTTCCCTTTCAATTACATAGACAGCATTATGCTCTTTACTTCCGGATGGTGTTGGTAGGGGACAAAATTCAGTGATAATGACACCGAAATTGGTTCCTACAGCTACCAGGTGAGGTTGTAAAGGATGTGCAACCATACAGTATACCTGCAATACAACTGATGAGTGAAATTCATATATGAAATTAACTTGACAAAATTTTAGCATGGTCAAGATGGAGTAGGGTTTGCCCAAGAGCTTTCTAAGTCACTCAAGAGTCTCCATTTATCCTTTATTTAGTTTGTTAATTCTAAGGTGCCTTTCACTTACTGCATCAGAGCCGTATACAAGTCTCTCACTTGATGAAGTTTACAACTATGTTTAACAAAAAAAGAAATTTAACAGCTCTGAATAGTTCTCCCATCCATGCCCTGAAGTTTCTTAGGTAGCAACCAAATGTCAGCCCAACCAAACAAGAAATGGTATGTAAGATATAGGAAAAGCATTTGCAAAAGCCCACCCAAAAATTTCCATAAAACAATGGGAAACATTTGCATTTCTTAAAATGACAAGTCCATAGGTCATCAAACAATGGACTGAGTTTTTCCTATTTTAAAAGATAGACAACCTAGATGTAAAGGTCTGATATGAAATTATTTTAATAAAATAAAGAGTGATTTACCCTAATTTTCTTGTTGGGGGCGATTACTTGTGGAGGGATTAATGAGGAGAGTTATGGGAGAGTTAATTATCTGGTGTTGTAAGTCTCAAAATTTCGTGAATTTTCTATGAAGACACGTGTAAATAATCTACAAAAGCTGATAGGCCATTTGTATTAGAGTGGTCTGCTACTGCTAACTGCCTCATTGATCTTCATCTCTCTCCTCTGTCTTCTGTACAACACGATCACAAAGGTGTGCCACCATGGGACATTTTTAATGTGTACGTTTCAATGACTACGTTTCTTAAAGTTTTATCAGATGTTTTTTTCAGGAGCTGATCCGCTATCATTAGGCCCAGGTACTCCATCTCTTACCCACATTCTCATGAACAATCATAGGTCAAGAAATTTGTGATCCCATCTGGGAATTGACTTCAATTGTCATCATAGTTCTGTTCCTGAATTGTTTTCTTCTGGGATTTCTCAATTAAAACAATGCTTTTCAGAAGCCCAAATCCTTGTTAGAATGAATCTTCAGAAACTTTTTTTTTCTCTGCACCCATTCATGCATTGAATGTCTGACTCCAAATTTTCTTGAACATTATGTTTGTTTTCTGGTAAATACAGGTACCAAAAAAGAAAAAACTAAATTATTGTCTGCAAAATGGCATATGTAGTATGTACCATCTTGTATTCTCTATAAAATCTTATGTTTTCCGTTGATACATTTCTTTTATAGGGTCATGTTGCAAATGTGAATGTTGCTACACCTGTCTATAATTAGTATTGAACTAGCAAGTAATTGGATTGAGCCTTCCAACAAATCTTACATAGCTAGCTGGAACCTTGGATTAGAGTATAACTAATTTTATGAAAAAAAAACTTGTTCTACTGGTTGAAAGGGCTTTCCTTGTGGTTGAAGTTACAAGAAACAAAAATGCTGGCTTCATTAAGTTTTTGTTAGGACAACTCATGTGGTTTATTCTATTGCTTGATGGAGCTCATCTTTTTTTATTTTCATGTTTCTGTGCTTAAAACTTTCACCTATCAAACTACAGTGATGAAAGAGAATCTAGGATTCCAGTCCGGAATTCCCATACCAGGGCTGAATCCCCCATCAAATCAATTCGGGAATGCATTTTATGGAGCCGGGTCAGGACTCATTCGAGGGGGATTGGGTGCATATGGAAAGAAAATTTGTGGTTCAAGTACTCAGTATGTGCAAAGCAATGTAAGTTGCATGAAAGCCTACACTAATTTTGGAATCCAAGTTCGAACTATGAATTGATTCCAAATCTTCAAGTATTGAGGATAATCAGGCAAGAATAATAGAAATCCAGCTTAGCCTGTGCTTATTTAGAGAAATGGACAATAATGAGACACTATGCAGTCATGTTATTGGTTCAGACTGCAAGTTGATATCATTTGAAGGCTTCCCCTTTTTATTGGATGTGGCACACCCTAGAAGTCTACGTGATATGATGATCTTGAAGTCACATGATACCGTATAAATGAATGTTTTATGACAAATGACATGATGATAGATTGTTTCTGTGATTTGAATGTTTTTTTGTCTCTTTACTTTGTACACCGAAATGAGCAGATAAGCAAGTACTTCTCGGATCCTCAATACTACTTCCAAGTGAATGCCCACTATGTCAGGAACAAACTAAAGATAATTCTATTTCCATTTCTGCACAGGGTATGTAGAAATCTGAACTATGGCTGGTTATGACCTCTGCTGATCATAACAAATATAATTGTAGAACAAAACTACAAGAACACATGTATAACTTCAAAATCTCCTTTTGTTTAGGGGCACTGGACGAGGATAACAGAGCCAGTTGGAGGCAGGCTTTCCTATAACCCTCCAATTACTGACATAAATGCTCCAGATTTATACATTCCATGCATGACATTTGCAACATACTTGGTTCTTGCTGGCATCTCACTTGGGCTTTCTGGGAAGTAAGTCCAATATCTTAGTAGCATTTTTTTAATTTGTCCAGCAAATATGACCCATTACTCACTTCTGTTTTTTTATGAAATATCATGAATACTCAACATTTTATATTCCCATTTCCATGCCAGATTTAGCCCAGAAGCCATGAATTGGCTGTTTGTGAAAGGAATGGTCGGGTGGTTACTCCAAGTGATGCTGCTGAAGGCATCACTGTCTTCGCTTGGGGGGGGAGAGGCCTCTTTGCTGGACATGATAGCTTACACTGGGTACACCTTCACAGGGTTATGTGTGGCTGTTCTAGGAAGAATCACATTAAGCTATGCATACTATTTGATAATCATATGGACATCCATGTGTTCAGGCATCTTCCTGGCCAAGACAATCAAGTTAACCTTGTATGCTGATGCTAATAGTTACGAGGCAAACATGCATCACTATATCTTGCTTGGTATTTCATTTTCTCAGTTCCCGCTGATCATCTGGTTGAGCAACCCTATTGGGAATTGACTCTCCTGAAAATGCTATTTCAATGCATATATGCTCATTGCTCAGATCATGTGGTAGCATTCCTCTCCAATTCGATTAACATCTTTTGCACGACTAGGACTTGAAGTTAAATTCACCTAACCTGGTGGCAGGAGTTGCATGTAACCCAGGAATTTCGTTCCTTTGTTAATCCAATTTTTGGTATTATTGCAGAATTAGTATAGTGACTTAATTAATACAGCTTCATTGTATTTTATAGCTTGTAATTGAAGTTGATTGCATTATTGTGCTTCTTTTCTTAGCATTTGGGTTTATCATTATGCCTACTGAAACACTGTGTTGGTTCTTAACGCAACCAGTAAAAAGTTTCTCAAGTGAATTGGCACCCTTGTAAGAGTAGGCATTTTGCTTAGTCTAAAATTTGAAATTTTTCGTCTTAATAGAAATTAAAAGATTGTTTGAGCTTGACAGTGAAAATCATTAAAAATTATATACCAACATTTTGCTTAGTTTAAAATTTTTCGTCTTTAAAAAAAATATGTGTGATAAGATAAAAATTCTACAATAAGAATACCGCATAACATACAAATATTTCTTTTACTATTAGATGGTGAGGAGTTCACTTTTTGACTATTACTATAGATGTTCCACCATAACTATGTTAACACTGTACCAAAAAGGAACTTGTGATGAAAATTTTTTGGTCTGATTTTGATGAAAATAATGTAATAATTTAACTTATTGATGGTGATCATGGTACTACAAAACTAAAAAAACAGTAGTATTGCTTGGACCTTGGCCCTTATTTGGACTGGAATTAACTATGGGATACTCAACGAGCGCGGTTATAGGGAACTCGGTATTCCCGCGAAATTCAAATCCAAAACCCAGGAATTCCCAAAACCGGAGAGAAGTGATCTCTCTGTTGCAGAAATACAAACACGTTTCTCAGATTGCACAAATACACGCCAAAATCATAAGAACTGGCCAAGAGCAAGACCCATTTGTCGTCTTCGAGCTTCTTCGTCTTTGCTCCAAACTCAACTCCGTTGACTACGCCTCCAAGATTTTCCAGCGCATCCAAGCCCCAAATGTTTACCTCCACACAGCTCTCATTGATGGGTTTGTGTCGTCTGGTTGCTACGTTGATGGGATTCGTCTTTACTGTCAAATGGTTAATGATTTTGTTTTACCGGATGACTATGCCGTCACTTCTGTGTTGAAAGCTTGTGGTTTTGGGTTGGCTTTGGAGGAGGGCAGAGAAGTTCATGCCCAGGTTTTGAAGCTTGGGTTGTCGGACAATAGATCGATAAGGATGAAGCTGATGGGTCTTTATGGGAAGTGTGGCGAGTTTGAATATGCACGACGGGTTTTCGACGAAATGCCTGAAGGGGATGTTGTTGCGTCGACAGTCATGATGACTTGTTATGTTGACTATGGATTAGTTGAGGAGGCAGGTGGGGTTTTCGACCGGCTAAGGACAAAGGATACGGTTTGTTGGACTGCTATGATTGATGGGTTGGTTAGGAATGGGGAAATAAATAGGGCTTTGGAGGTGTTTAGGGAGATGCAGAGGAAGAATGTGAGGCCTAATGAAGTTACCATTGTTTGTGTTCTGTCTGCTTGTTCGCAGTTGGGAGCGTTGGAGCTCGGACGTTGGATTCGCTCTTACATGGATAAGTATGGCATTGAATTCAATTACATTGTGGGTGGTGCTCTGATTAATATGTATTCGAGGTGTGGTGATATTGATGAGGCATTACAAGTGTTTGGAAAGATGAAAGAAAGAGATGTAAGTAGCTATAATTCCATGATTGAGGGGCTTGCTATGCATGGGAAGATCATTGAGGCTATCAAAATGTTCCGGGATATGATAAAACAAGGGCTTAGGCCAAATAGCATTACTTTTGTTAAAGTATTGAATGCATGTAGCCATGGAGGTTTGTTGGAGTCGGGATTTGAGATATTTCATTCCATGACTAGTGGTTATGGTATCCAACCACAAATAGAACACTACGGATGCATGGTTGATCTTCTAGGCCGCTCAGGTCAGCTTGAGGAGGCATACAGTTTCATTACAAGAATGAAAATGGCACCGGATCATATTATGTTGGGTGCTTTGCTCAGTGCTTGTAAAATCCATGGAAACCTTGAACTAGGAGAAAGGGTAGCCAAAATGTTGGTAAATTGCGGCAATGCAGATTCAGGTACTTACGTTCTACTATCAAACGTCTATGCTTCATCAGGTAGATGGAAAGAGGCTGCACAAGTGAGAGCAGATATGAAGGAAGGTGGAACTGCAAAGGAGCCCGGTTGTAGCTCGATTGAAGTGAACAATGGGATCCATGAGTTCCTTTTGGGAGACCTCAGACACCCCAAAAAAGAAGAAATCTACAAAAAGTTAAAGGAGCTAAAGCATGTCCTGAAGTCAGAAGGATACTCGCCGGAAACAGAGGTGGTTTTGCATGACATTGAGGATAGGCAAAAGGAATGGGCTCTGGCAATACACAGTGAGAGGCTTGCCATATGCTACGGGCTAATCTCTACAAAACCAAGTACCACTTTAAGGATTGTGAAAAATTTAAGGGTTTGCAATGATTGTCACTCAGTGATCAAATTGATAGCTAAGGTTACCAAAAGAAAGATTGTGGTGAGGGATCGCAATAGGTTCCACCACTTTGAGAATGGTGCTTGTTCTTGTGGTGATTATTGGTGAAAGGAAAAACTTAATATGTACAAAACCAAAAAAAAACAAAAAAACAAAAAAAAAATCTGCATTGTAAAATGTATATTGTTTCTTTACCCTGGATTTACAAATTTTCATTGTTTGAGCTCTTCTTGGCAAGTTGGAATATACCCATTAATCTCCTGTCCTTGACAGCATGTGTTGGCATGCTTCAGTGTTTCAATGCCAGAAGACAAAAAAAAAAAAAAACTATTAATTTATAAGAGGGCCAGCCAAGAAAGTTCCGCCAACTTCAATAATTGTGCTGTTTTCTTTAGTCTGTGTGTCAAAAATGAAATATTATTCTCTCCAAGTGAATAAAGGGAAAACTTAACCAGTGTAGCTCCCACTAAAAGGAATCAATTAAAAGGTCAGTGTGTCTCAGACTCAGAGTCTCAACCAGTGTAATGTGTGTATATATATTACTGTCCAGTATTTCAGACATCTGTAGTTTAATTTTGGCTTTGGAAACCATTTCCATCACCCTTGGTTTCTTTCTCATATGGCCTACACCATAAACCCATGTGATGTTACTGTTGATCTTTCTCAGGTCCCAAGCAACTTTGGGAATTCATGTTTCATATGAATCTCACTTGTTGCTAGACATTGTATTTGATCTGGTGACGCGTGAGATTCATATGAAGTATTAATTTGAAGAAGACCGAAAAAGAGGCTTTGAGGAGCTTTGCCATATATGTCGATGGTGACTGGTGAGTAGTTATGGCTTGTTAGCTAAGCTGGTTTGGCTCATGTCTTAATTATATTCAAGCATACAAGAGTGAGTTCCCCTTTTTAGACTTCAGTTTTGACAGCTACCATTTATCTATAAATTTGAAAGCAAACGAATTTGACACCCTAACATTATAAAAACTAAAAGACTTAAACACACCTGAGACATTATTCGTCTAACTATGAATTGTACGTTTCAGAAGTACTTGGCCACTGAAGTTCCGAAATTGATTTTAATAAATCAATTGGTTGAACACAACAAGATCAATAACGATAAGATTAAAGACTTTTGAACTTTTGCTAAGAGTTTGGAGTGAAGTGCTCTTCGGTCCACAATCATTTTTTGACCAGGAAACTAAAAATCTATAAGAACTCCAAAACCAAGGAAAAGCATTAATTATCAAGAATTATTCTATATTGTTGGGCTGGAAAATGTAGATTGACCAACTAGCCATAAAAATTGTATAAAAAAAATAGATTTTCAGATCTCAAAACTGATTGACGACAAGTTAAAACGTGAGATTTATTAATTTTTCAGGGCTCTTCAATTTCATGTAAAGAACTCGCGCTTTGGCATTTTGCTAATCAATAATCAATCGTGACAAAAATATTTGTTGACTAGATAATCATATGAAAAGCTTGATAATAACAGAATATATATATAAGAACCAGTCTCTCGTCATACAGTCATTACAAATCACGTGTTAAAAATAAATTAAAATACTTTTACTGTGTAAAAAATATTAATTTCAATGTTCTTTTTCTTTTCTTTTAATACTTTTAAGTTTCTTTTATTTTATCTCTTTTTGTCGGTGTGGTACTATTTGTGTTGCATGTAGGGCCTCAAATAGCAATAATACACGTACCCTATCTCATGTATATAACAATCACAAGTGGTACAATCAATCAAAACTTCAAATTAAACAAATAATATGTGTATACAATAATTGATGGCACGTTTTAGTAGCACTGTGACAGCGATAAGGTTGTGACTGTGAGCCACTTGTGATATGTCCCCATATGCTGCAAAATAATGTGTCCTCTCAAAATCTCAAAAATGAAAGTTAGGGGATTATGAAAATCTTTCCTTTTGTCCATTAATTGCTTTCTCACTTGGTAAGTAGTTGGTGGCAATAATAAAGTGCCTTGAATAATGATACTGTCTATTTATTTATTTATTTCATGACATTGCATGAGAAATTTATGCTTTAAATATGAAGTATTAAAACCGTTAAAATCCAAAAACCAATTTGCTGGAGAAAATTGAAATTGGCAAAGTAGAAACAAAGTCAGAAGTGACATGGGAACAAGGAATTAGGTGAAGAGTACGTGGAGAGGAATTTGTCGAGGTAGGTAGGTGTTGTGTTGCGTCTTGGAATTTAATGGAGACCAAATGGAGGAGGCAGTGTTGGATTCAGTGCTTGGGTCTTCTTGGACCAAAATCGACACTCCGAAGGATAAGTGTTAGAAATTCTAAATTTGTATCGGTATTAATATTTTATTAATTCATATGCTTCACTTTAAAAATTATTAATTTTTTACTATGTATAATTTAAAATTTTATATATTAATAATCAAACATGTGTTATAATTTAAATAAATTAAGTACAACCTCTTGTAATATTACGATAATATACATGCATATAAAATTATTATATATGAAGATTGAGATCTTATTTGGTGGCCAAAGTCATTTTTTAGTCCCACTTGTATAATATTTCAGGAATGCAGGTTGCGTATTAGCATGTTGCTACCACATTTAATTCACTCAACCAATTGCTAATAAAAATATCTAAAAAATCCATGGATGACAAATTGACCATTAGGACCATTTCAAGTTGTGTATTAATTAGCATGTTGCCACCACATTTAATTTACTCAACTAATTGCTAATCAAAATATCTTAATTAAAATCCATGCATGACGCGCGTATATTTACTGGCCACATGTATACTATATATAATTAATTAAGCAAATAAATCAATGATATATATTACTCAGAAAAGAGAGAGTCAATGACATATGAAACAGCCCAAAATAAGAAATGGGTATATAATTCTAGGCTTATCTTTTTCTTTATCTTTTATCTTTTTTAAATT